>VDFB02365160.1:0-38048 GCA_007258455.2 Sequoia sempervirens
CTTTCCATCTTTGCATAATAATCTTCTCCCTAAGTTGCACTTATGGGGGGTGTTAGTGTAATTAATTATTTAATTACACTTACATAAGTTTACTAGAAGTTTTAGTTGGCCTTTCTAGAACTTATCTTATCTAGCTAATGCATCATTTCCTAGGTGATTAGTGTTTTAGTTATCTCATGTCATAGGATTGTGACATTTGTCAACATCATGGTCATCACTACATTTCAACCTTGCCTATATAAGGAAGATGATTATACTCATTTATAACATACTTCATGCCTCCTCGTTTGATAGGTCTTAATATCAAGCAAGCTCATTCTTGCATAATCTCTTGTAGAAGGTTTTCATTGTTTTTGTAAGTGGGCTTGGGTGTTGAGCTAATATCTTCAGCTCTTACATTTTCAAATGGCATTGTACAACTAAGGCCTACATACCATGAGGACTTGATAGTTTAGTCTCGTCCTTTTATATACCGACCCAAGCAAAAAACTAGTTGGAGTCGTTCCCTCTTGCAATTCAAACCCCTCTAAGGTATAAACACAAAAACAAATGGATTTGGCTTTCTAATCAATAAGTTTATACAAGGTGAGAATATAATACCTACCATCCTTCAAACACTAAGACATGGTGTTCTTTACCCTCCTAGTTAAATCTACATGAGAGAAGATAATTGTTCATTTTAAAGCACCAATTGAAATGTTTTCTAATCTAAAAGACAATCGATTTCAAAATGAAGTCTTCAACGAATGTTCGGCATCAAAATCTCATTAGTAATTTTATGCCTCCCTTCTTTGACAAGTGTATGTTTTGATTTTAAATCTTTGTGAAACGAACCTGCAAAGGAAACCCACTTAACTAAATTAGCCTCGAAATTAAAAAGAAACGAAAATAAAAGAAAAAATTAACATTTACTGTAAGGTCTAATTAATCTAATTTTAAAAAATAAATTAATTAAAAAACTGAACTCAATTAGGAATTTAAAAATTAATTAAATTAGAAAATTTAAAAGTTAAACTAGTTAGAAATTTAAAAACTAACTAAAAAACTTAAAAACTAACTAATTATAATTTGGACACTAACTAAATTAAAAAAAATAGAAACTAACTAATTAGAAATTGGAAACTAACTAAATTAGAAAAAATAGAAACTAACTAATTAGAAATTGGAAACTAACTAAATTAGAAAAATTAGAAACTAACTAATTAGAAATTGGAAACTAACTAAATTAGAAAAATTAGAAACTAACTAATTAGAAATTGGAAACTAACTAAATTAGAAAAATCAGAAACTAACTAACTAGAAATTGGAAACTAAGTAAATTAGAAAACTTAGAAACTAACTAACTAGAAATTGGAAACTAACTAAATTAGAAAAATTAGAAACTAACTAGAAATTGGAAACTAACTAAATTAGAAAAATTAGAAACTAACTAACTAGAAATTGGAAACTAACTAAATTAGAAAAATTAGAAACTAACTAACTAGAAATTGGAAACTAACTAAATTAGAAAATTAGAAACTAACTAATTAGAAATTGAAAACTAACTAACTTAGAAAAATTAGAAACTAAGTAATTAGAAATTGGAAACTAACTAAATTAGAAAAATTAAAAACTAACTAATTAGTGTTTAAAGGCATTCAATGTGCTTGATTTTAATCATACAAGAAAATATTAATCTTAATGTATTTCAGAGCATTAAAGGAGCAATCAATAGTGACACACTTTGATTTGGTGCTTTAAAAGAGTAAAGAATATGTATGCATCCTTCTACGGTCCTTGTATGACGTCTTTAAACTTTTATACATATTTCTCATGATTGATGTAGGAGAACTTACCTCTTTGTGAAGAAAAAAGAACTATTGTAAGGTATTTTTAAATATTGTTAGCACTCTTATCAACAAAAGCAACACAACGAACAAACATCTATTAAGATAAAAGAGAAGAAAATTATATAATTGCATAGGGTCAAACCTAGAGTCATAGGACAATTACACTACCATTGATCTAAACTAAATCACTCGACTCAAGTCCAAATAGAGAACAAGACCAATGCAAAGTATGATACATTCACCTAATATAGAGATCCCATTTCCTAAACATATTTAAGTTTGATACTATAATTTTCATCATTAAACACACACCCTTCAATCATAAAATCAAATACTAGCCACCTTAACCTTTACTATTATAATTATCACAAATGATCAAATTTATCAATTCCAACTATAATTAATTATTCTAAACCGTTCTATATTTATATAAATACATTTACCTAATTTATCCACAATTTAGTTCCATGTAATAATTGTCTTCTTAATTTTTTTAGAGGTCTCGAAAAATAGATTTTGGTTGAAAGTATATCTAATTTTAGAGGTTTCATAAATGTAGATATTGATCAAATGAGTATCTATTAATTTCTAACTTTCACTTAAAATAGTAATAGTTTAGATTTGTGATCTCAATTTAGATTCATAAGTCTCAAATTGTATAAAAATGATATAGTTATTTAAAATAATAATAATAATAAAAATATCTTATAACATTTATATTTTTATTAATAATAAAATGTTACATATTTTAAATACTAGTACTTGCATCTAAAGGAGGTTCAAGGATTACGTCAATAGAAAATTATATGTATGTTAAGATGTTAGAGAGTACATGTTTGTGCATGAAAATTCTAGAGGCATGTGGCTGGATTAAACAAATAATAATGTTAAATAATGGAATGAAGTAAACTTAGATATTTATCTAGATTTTTTCTTTAAAGAAATTAAGTATTATCTCATAAAGCAGTGCAAATGAAAAAAGAAATTAACCATCAAATTGACAAAAAAATACTGTAAATGGAAATAGAATATTCCAATCCAATTGTCAAATCAATATTTATTTGGCTTTTATGTGATAAGTGATATTTTGGAGGCTTTTACATGATATTTTAGAGGCATTTCCATTAAACGATAGTTGAAACTTGTTTTCCGACAACTCCATAGTGGTTTGGAGGTGTGAGACTTGTTTCAAGGTCAAATATCACACTCTATGTAGCCTATTGACTAATTATTAATTTGTAAATTTAAAATTTTATTATAATTTAATATATTTAATAAGAATATAAATAATTAAAAGATGACATTTTCACAATTTCAACTTGATATTCGTTAATATTATATGATTCAAAATATTAATACTAAAAATATTTACACAATTATAACAAAAATGCAAACATACAAATATAAATGGTTGTCTAGCAAATGAGCACATCTCACTTTTCTTAATCAACTTCCACTATGAAAATCATAATTACTAGAAACACAAATCTATTGTGGAGGACATAATGTTTTTCTTTAGGTGAAAATTACCTTTTATATTCATGGCACTAAACAAAATTCCTTTTTCTAGTATATGATTGACTCTAATGTTAATTTTTTAGGCAAGAGATTAAACTTGCACAAATTTCCTTGTCAAAAATATTGTATGGGATGGTATACACAAATATTGTAAGAGATGGTGTACATGCACTCTAAGCTCTATGGAATGCATTCCAAACTCTTTGGATTGGATGAACACCTTCAATGTTTGAAGATTCACATAAATTTAAGGAGTTTTTTTTTGGGGGGGGGAGGGGAGGCATAAGGTGGTTATAGGGGCCAAGAATGGTGCTCCACATAAGTAAAGATATTTTCTATTGGTCTATTGAATATTTATTTGACTAATTTTAATTAATTCAAATTTTTAAATAAATTGAGTCTTAAATTTTGATTAACTAAAAAATCATCAACTATGCATTTTCTTCATTGGTTAAATATTGTTTTAAGTGAAGGAGATGTCTCAAGCTATATTTCCTCCCTTTACTTAATTATTGTTTTTGTGGAACAATTTTAGTAATGTCATTTTTATTTCTCAAAATAACATAATAACTCCTACAAATGGCATAGTCAAGCATGATCAAAGCACCATGCATGCCATAATAGATTAAACGTGAGCACTATATTTGCGCATGCAATAATTCAAACTCATGACTTACATAAAACCTTTAGGTTGATTTTTTCATTATTCTCTATAAATATATTTTAGTAGGAATGTGATATCCATCTAAGTTGATTTTCTAATGTATTGTGCAAATGGGCAAGACATTTTCTAGTGTTGTTCAAGAACAATCTAGGACATTGTTAAGACATGTTGTAGGTTGTGAAATGATCATGGTAAGAAAATTAAGGTGTATGTTGTAAGCTAACTTTACTTGCATTACACTTCCTCAATTTGGCCCCTATTTAGTAAAACCAAAATAAAATTGCCTAAAGCGGCTCAAATAACTCTTTATTTTGTTTCAACCATAGCATTATATAAGATTTACTTTACAACTCAAGCTTTCCATTTTTAATAAACTTATTTCCAATGGACTAGCCATAACTTTACCTATATGAGAAGGTGTCCTTAAATCTCAAATAAAAATAAAATAATTAGTATCAAAGTATAAGGGCTCAATATCATGTGGACTATCATCAAACACCTTTATTGAAGTTCAAGGAATCTTGGCACTCTCATCCTCCTTTGCACCATGACACAAAAAAGATGTAAAGTCAATCTTTTCCTAAGGAAGGGACTTTCGACTATTATCCTTGGAAGAAATTAATTATTTATATATGGAGATCAAATCTCTATGACATAAAAATAATATTTCCAAGACATGTGCTTCACAAATAGAGTTGTAATATAGTTCCTTAGTCCTTATTTGCTTCACTACAACCAAGGACGTTAACTTCTATTACCTAGAAGAGCTACATTGAGCTCTATGTGTTTCCTAATGCTCCCTTATTATCTTTTTTATAGATACAAGCAAAGTTAGGGGAAAAGATTTTGAAATATTTCTCCCTAAATTATGCACACATGCAAGAACAACTAAAAGGTCTAGACCTTCATTCATGCAACCAACACCCTCAAGAAAATTATATATTGATTACACACATCCTCTATTGTTGGGTATATAAAGGATTTTACAATAATTCTCACTATAAACCACCATTGAGTGGCTTCAATTTTTTCTTATAAATCGATATCAAGAGAAAAATCTACACTATTCCAACTAGTGTAGAAATAATATCTTCAATGGGAAACCCACACAAACCATAATAATCTGTTAAAAAATATTTGATTATTCCCATGCATAAATTTATAAAAACACTGCCTCTATAGTTATGCACTCATAACAGAAAGCATCCTTGCATGAATAAAAATCACTCATCTCTCCTCAAGAAAAAAGCACATAAAGCCTCTAAAAATTGTGTTTAATATTTGATTTCTCAGTCTGACTACACTAGGCATGTGTTGACAAACAATAGTCACATCAAAGCACTCCTTAATAATACTCAATGCAATCCTAAACAATAATAACTTCAACATTTTGTGCCAATGATCCACTTCAAGTGGTGCAATGATATTGTATATTATTATTTTTGACCCTATGCACTACTCTAAATTCCATCTTTTGTGTACAAATACTACCTTCTCTCAACAAGGACACTCAATTTCAATGACACTCACTCCTTTTAGCACCCTAGTATAGGGACAAGCTTCTCTCATTGTTTGTAATCATGGATCTAGTTAAGGATTCATTTTAGATAGCTACCATACCAACACACTTTAGATCTTCATGTAAAACTATGCAGCCATGTAATGACAATTCCACATAACCCAAATGCAAACATGCAAGTAAAATGCTCCAACATCAACATGCAAAAGAATAGACAACATACCATGAGGCACATACTGGGAAACCCTCAAGGAAAAGCCCAGCCTCAGCATCCACACTCCATGTATTATTCAACAATGAAAACCCATTACAATACATCTGCAGAGACTCCATGAACACTTCTGAAGCACAAGCTATCCATGCATTCCATGTGACCAAGCATGAATCCACACATCCCATGCCATGCTTCAAAACCCTCACACATGCACAAGCTCAACCTACTAACCTACAACAAACTGTCCAACCCTAAACAATTACCCTTGTGGTTGCTTTTATAGAAACAAGCTCCCACAAAACCACCAAGTGGTATTACATAAACCATGTGCCCAAAATACTACAACATGTGACCCCACATTTAATATTGGGTACTTTATTATTTTATTATTATTCCCCAATATTAAATAATTATATTTTACAATTATGTCCCGATGTTACATACAACAAAGTGGCCCCAACATTATAACTCCTTGTGATGCACGTCCACCTAGAAAAACCCCTAGGTGCACCACACATAATAATAAATAAATAAATATTACAAACATTATGCAAGGTGTACAACACCTAATTCTAACAATCTCCCACTTGTTGTATACATTGCATAAGGGGGTAACAAATAAACTCCATAGGCAACATGTACCATCCTAGAATCCAAGTGCTCCATGTGCTCCAACAAGATACCTATAACAAGAACCAAGGTGACCACCATCTCATCCATGAATGCTCACATCCTCCACCATGCCAACTGCACTAAGATAAGAACACATCCAAAGAGATGTCACACTAACTGTCACAAAAGCATAAACCTGCCTCAACTGATATCTCAAAACACAAACACTGAATCCAATATGCACCAGTAGCTGTCAAGAATAAATCACCATAGCTGAAATGACATCCACAGAAAATGCCAACACATCCAACTATCCATACCTCCAAGGTATACATATCATAGTAAACTCATGCCAACAACATATCCACCCATAAACCACAATGACAAACTCCATGTGCAAACCTGTCAAAGCATGACATACACATCCAAGAGCTCCCACTGCATGGGAAATGTCAAGATGAATGCAAACCTGGAATGAGCGCATTCAACGCGTCGCTTCGTTAACATCCCAAAAAAGGCACCATCACAAAGGCATACCAAGTCTACTACCAACATCTCATAGAAATAAACATGTAGTACCAAGGAACATCCACAATGATAAGCAAAACCTGCAAACCAAACACCTGTAGCATGTCCTCCTACACACACACCTCTAAATGCCAACTGTGCCAAGTATGATCTCCTCCATAATACCCCATAACAAAATCCATAACCACATCCATCCATCCAATCACCAAGATCAAAGATAACATATGTAACTAACATGGATGTAAGCATCTCAAAACAAGAAGATCAAACTCACTGTAATCATTCCTAAACCAAGGAAATCAGCCCAATAAACCATCTCCTAAACCCAACATGTACAAGGAGATAAGCATGCCAACACTCCTCAAATGAACCCTCCAGAACCAAATATCCATGACTCAAGATCCATATCCATGAGAAGACAAAGCATAAACATAATGCACCTGAAAGAATAATGGCAATACCTCTCAAGTGAACTGCCGAGTAGACCAAGAGTGGGGAATGAGAATGCTCCTCCAAGGATATCCAAGTCATCATGAATCAACCAAGAACACTCTCCTCATTGGTCCATGTTGAACTCACGTCCAACCAAGGTGTAGGCTCCCTCGGACTTCCTGCTAAAACCTCATCAAGAGTAACCATATCAATAACATGTCTCTAATCACAAGAGAACACCAAGCCTCACCTATGTCTCCAAGTATCCATGAGCACTGTAACCGATCAATCCATGCTAAACACCAAGCAAATGATCAATGTACTCAATACAAAGAGAACCAACCAAGATCAAAATCATAGCTCCGACTGCAGAATCAGGAACATAAACATAACACCATGATCTCACATCCTCTCAAAAGAAGATCACATGAATAAATCATCATAACATGTACCATGCCACAACTCTAAACTAGTAATCAAGAGTATACCATGACATAATAACAAAACCATCCTACAACCAAGGATCACCTGTCAAAACCAACAAGTCATAAGTAATACCTCAACATCTCCAACACTCAATGTCAAAGAACTCTCACTGTAGCACACAGAATCCAAGAGCTCCTCCATGACACCAAAGATCACTTGCTGAAGACAACCATCCATAATAACCAATGGATCCACATCATTGCCAAATGCTCCCACTGAACCGTGATACCGAGCAATCCCATGGCACCATGATGCATAAAACCAACACTGTCGTAAGCTCACACAAAACCTGTGAATCCAAGCTCTCAATGACAACATGATAACCATCCTCTAAAGCAAGAAGATACACCACCAAACCATCATATCCATCACCGCCAAACCATCACTGTCACAAGCTCCCACTGAACCGTGTAACCAAGCTATCCATGACATCGTGATACCAATCTCCTAAACCAAAAAGATACACCGCCACAACCATAATCAGGAACCAATCCAATACCACCAACCATGCACCTGCATAAAACCATCATAACATTCCAAAGTCTCTAATGCACAAGAAACATCCATGACATCATGATCACCACCAAATATACCAACAAATCAACCCAACCGTGTCCACATATCTGCATAATCATAGTCAACTACATAGATCTCATATCATGACTGTACCTGGTAATACCATCTCATCTCCTCAACATGACAACCAAAATAGCAAATAAGTGACTAAACCAAACCACTAAAACTGATCATGCATCAACTTAGCGATCCTTTGTGTAGTGATCTGAACAAACTTTAAGTTGACTATTGGTCAAATTAAGACTCGTACCCGATATGCCCTCTCAAAGCTTAAAATAAACATCTGACTTCAACCAAGCAAAACACTGTCAAAACTGTAAAATCATGGAACAACACCTGTACCACTATGTAGTGCTCGGAACCAACTTTCCAACGACTGTAAGAAGTCAAAAATCCGACACCCTGGGCAAAAATTATACGCGTTTGAAAAAAACAAGCGTAAGTACTCTAATTGTGGTCTGCTTTCGGGCAGCTCGGTGGTGGGTGAAGGATTCAAAATTAATAAATCTGGTTTAATTTTCCAATAAAGAATTTCCCGGCGTCACCAGGATGACCGACATTGAATCGGCTTTGAAATTTTTGAAGTCCGTGGACTTTCGCTTTGATTGTGAATTTAAAGAAAAGATTTTCAAATTTTATTAAAATTTTGTTTTAAACGCAATGAAGTGGTGATTAGTACCCGGCGAGTCCGTGGGACGGAGAACCGCCGGCCGTGATACCTCTGTAGGCAAGAGGGCCGACGAGCTGATGCGGGGGTGGAGTCAGCCCAAAAAATTTTTTTGTTTTCAAATTTTTGATTTTAATTTTAATTTTTTCTAATTTTTTTGTTTTAGTTTTGCAGGGATAAAATAATTTCAGCGAATTTTATTTTTGGATTTTAATAATTTTAGAACGGTATGCAGGTCGATCCGATGCCAGTCAAATAGGGGGGTAGCATTTTTTTTTTCTGTAACCAAAATAGGGCATGTTATATGTCAAAATTTCTCTCTCGGCCAACCTGAATCCAACCATGAGGTCCATTTTGAACCAGGAGATCATCTGTGAAAGCTCACCCCCAAAACCCTCATTTGAATGCACAACTAAGAAACCCTATTTTGCCAAAATTTTCTTATACCCCAAATCTGCAAACAACCCATCAAACCAGCAAACCCAAAACCCTCAAATCTGCAATAAAACCCTCAGATCTACAATAAAACCCTCAGATCTGTAATAAAACACCTGCAAAACCCTATATCTTGCCATTGTCTTTCATTCTCTCATGCAACCTAGGGTTATCCAATCCAATAACCAAAGCTCTGATACCACTTGTAAAGAAACTATGCAGCCATGTAATGACAATTTCCACATAACCCAAATCTGAAAACATGCAAGTAAAATACTCAACATTAACATGCAAAGAATAAGACAACATACCATCAAAGAGATGACCCTGAGATATACCACAGGAAAACCACTCAAGAGGAAAAACCCAGCCTCCAACATCCACACTCCATGTATTAAATAATGAAGGCAGTGTACATTCGAGACTCATGAACGCCACGAGCACAAGCTATCATGCATTCCATGTGACTAGCCTTAGTCCACACATCCCATGCCATGTTTCAAACCCTCACACATGCACAAGCTCAACCTTGACCAACTTTTGATCCAACCCTTTGTCCAACGCTAAACAACTACCCATGTGGTTGCTTTTATAGAAACAAGCTCCCACAAAACCACCAAATGGTATTACATAAACCATGTGCCCAAAACCATACAACATGTGACCCCACATTTAATATTGGGTACTTTATTATTTTATTATTATTCCCCAATATTAAATAATTACATTTTACAATTATGTCCCAATGTTACATACAACAAAGTGGCCCCAACATTATAACTCCTTGTGATGCACATTCACCTAGAAAACCCTAGGTGCACCACACACACAATAAATAAATAAAACATTACAAACATTATACAAGGTGTATAACACCTAATTCTAACACTTCACTGGTTCCTAGATAGAAGTATGACTATTTTTTTATCTTCACTGAATCCTAAGCTTCATAAAATCCTTCCAACTTCACATTTGTAAGTCATTAGTAAGTGTGTACATCACCAAACCATTCCCAATGCACACTAAGTCCCAATTTTTATGAGCACCCCTAGGGACTTCCAATGTAATAAGGACATGACTATGAGAGAGTACATCAAGTCCCACTTTTAGTGTTGGTACCTCTAGGTCTTCCCAACATAATGAGGATGCCACTATATAAGAAAAGGTAGTGATCTAGATACACTTGCACAATGGTTCCACATAATGAATGGTTTTTAAATCAACATCAACTAAGTTATTCATCCACTCACTAGATGCATGAGACCATTACTCCATAAGAATTAGTGAATGGTTTGTGCATAAAATAATTCTTAAGTAAATAAAAATAGCTTTTCAAATAAGAATAAAGTAAAAAATGTAAATGAAATAAAATAATTCTTAAGTAAATATAATAGTTGTAAACTAATATTTCTCGATGTTGTTTGGATAGATGTATTTAAGATATCTATACTCTTTTGTATTGTTTACTAAAGCATTATTTTTATTTACTTAATAGTTATTTATTTACTTAATTTTGTGAATTTTTAAAAAATATGTGTAAATTATGCTTCATTTTTTGGACATGAGTATTTATGAGGCTACTATAGAACATCTATCAAAATAACTATAACAATATATAAATTCATAAGATTTATGATAAAATAACATTAATCATAATATTTAGATTATACCATTTTACTTTTAACAATTTTAATAATTAAAATATTAGTTACATCTATATTTCATTGCAAAATTTTATAATAATACTTATAATTTTTTATATACTTTTTTTTCTTTTTATTTATTTAATATTTAGATTTATAAAGATATATCACTAAATTAAGAAAATTATAAGTAAATTATGGCTTTGTGGACTGCTCCCATTGTATTTTTTTTTACCAAAAATATAAATCTACTCAACTATTATGGGTTGTAATAAAAACCCAAATCAAAGTGATGGGCATGGAGCTATTAACACAAAACCATAATAAGCTATTATCATATATTCTATCTCTTAGGTTAGCTTACTATCAAATTTTATCTTAATACATGTATTTGTAGTATTAAGTAGAAACAACTAACAATAAGTCTATTATAGAATAAATTCTCATTTCTATCTCATCATCATTGTCAAATATGAGTGTGATCAACCATACTATTCTTTCAATCACTCGCAACCCCATAGCTTGCTTCAAAAAAACTATGCCTCTTTCCACCTTCCTTCTTGTTCTAGCCTCATTCTATGGCAAGCCCATGGAAATAAATGGTCTCTACTACCTACAAACCACACAATTAATCACTTTGAATGTGCCATCTAGTGACAACATCCTCATTCCATAAACCACCACCACAACGACATCATCTAGGTCACCAAGGAATCAACTCTTAATCAAAGTGTCAACTATTTTCTATATCAACTCTTTACCTTCTCCAAGATCCAACAATAGTGCCACAAACATTGATCAAATGCTTGTTTCAACCCTATAGTGATGGCCTAAGACCTTAATTTTCTCCACAAACCCCCACTAGGCTACATATGAGAGCAAACCATTTTGCATCTTAAACAATCTCTTCAACCTTTTCTTAGTAATGCCACCCAAGAAGAGCATTTGTTGTTGGCTACCAACTAAATGCATAGTTGTCTCCATTACTCTACTCAATGCATTTATGAGGGTTCAATTTATTTGAGGGATGGGCTTCCTGATATATGGGTGAAGGCATTATTTACCATTATTATTCTCTCCACCATTTAAATCTTAAGTTGTAACCATAATTAAGAGATTTTATAGCCTTGGCATGAGCTAAGTATTTTATTTAAATGACAAGTAGATCCCACAATCCTTGAAATATCCATAACTCTCTTTAATAATGGTTATTCTCATTAATGCTTGAGCAACTAAATTTTTCCAATACTCATTCTATGAAAAAGGATAAAGGTAAAGAAGTCAAACTATAAGGGAAAGAAAAAATAATCCACTTATAATAATAATAAAAAATTATTACTTTTCAATATACCCACTCTAGAAGGAAGGAAAAGCACTGACAACTCAACCTAACGAGGAAAAGAGAGAGGTGGTGGATTTGTAATGATAATAAATTGAATTTGAATGTATTCTTTCCAAAAGAAAGTGGAATGTCCAAAAAACTAAACATTGACAGATACAAAATAGAAACCTCCCGCTTATTTAAACTAGCGCTTGCACCTTAGCAAGGCGCAATGGTTACGCCGATAGGAGGGTGTAATATGGTAGTGTATTCGGAGGGCAGAGAGGGGGAGAATGCATGGGGAAAGTGCAATCTGGTTTTTTGCAAGAGTAAGTATTCGTAGCGAATGTGAATGGGTGGCGAGATGCAAGTAGAGTTGAATATGCCAAGTGGATGAACAACACAATATATTATCTTAAATGGTTGAAGTGGTGGAACATTATAGCTCAACTGTAGCAAGTACATTTGTTGGCAGTTCATGGTATACAAAATGTACGCTATGAAAATTCAAAAGAATTGGTGAGCAGTTTTGCATTAGAGCTTTTTTTTTAACAAAATACAATACAATTGTTGGTGTTTGATGGTGAGGGGCTATGATATATGCCATTTGGCTTCAAGGCCTAGAAAGCAAAAGAAATGCTAACCCTAACCCTAATTTTGATGCAAAACCTACCCCTCATCCTAATGTTAACCATATTTCTAACCCTAACTGTATCTCTTGACCCTAACCATAAGCTTAACTATATCTCTATCCCTAATCCTTACCTAAACCCCAAACCTAACTATATATTTTTACCTTTGAGAACATTTAACCATATCTCTTAATCTTAACACTAACCCTATTCCTAAGTCATTGTCTATCCCTAAACCTAACTATATCTCTATCCCAAATACTAACCATAAGCATAACCATAACCATGATGTAAATCGTAACCCTAAGCCTAAAATTGATCTTAAATCTAATTGTAACCCTAACCCTGATCCTAACTCTAACCCTAATTTTAAGCTAATCTTCATTCTAACCCTAATTGTAATTTTGATGCTAGTCGTAACCTCGATCTTGATGTTAACCCTAACCCTAACCCTATTCTTAACTAAATTTCTAATCCCATAAACCTAATGATATTTCTAACTCAAAACCTAACCCTAGGTATGACCATAACAACTATGCAACCCCTAATCCTCACCTTATTCGTAAACCTAACCTTGACCTTAAACCCAATTCTAACCCTAATCTTGAGCAAATCTTGATGTTATCCCTAACCCTAATTTTGATGCTATCTCTAAGCCTCATCCTAAAGCCAACAGTAACCCTACTCTTAACTAAATCTCAACCCTAACCCTAATTGTATTTATGTGTCAGCATTGGCTTGTGGCTTGCCTGGCCAGCCTAACCATGTCTCTTGACTAGCCTATTTCATACGATTAATCTTGACACAAATATTGCCCTAACTTGCCTAGCTGCTGTCTCTTGGCCTAAGTAGCTTGACCCTGAAACCACTTTGTGCCCTAATCTTGTGCTAAGCCTAGCCTGATCCTAAATTTATTCTTTAGTTCAACCCCTGACCCTGTTTGATTGAGCCTAGTCACTGTCCTAATGTTTGAAGCCATGTTTCCTAACCCTATATATCTCTTAACCTAACCATAAGCTTAACTATATATCTCTAGCCCTAATCCTAACCTAAACCCTAAACCTAACTATATCTCTTAACCCCAACCTAACCATAATCCTAATCCTAAACTTGACTGAGAATATAACTATAACCCTAATCCTGTTAACCTTAACCCCAATTATTACCTCAACCCTAACTATATCTATTAACCCTAAACTTGACAACAAACCTAAATGTAAACCTAATCCTAATGCTAACCCTAACCCTAAGTTTGATGCTAGTAACCCCAATTATTACCCCAACCCTAACTATATCTATTAACCCTAAACTTGACAACAAACCTAAATGTAACCCTAATCCTAATGCTAACCCTAACCCTAAGTTTGATTTTTGATTTTTTTCTTTGATCATTCAATTTATCATGGTAAACATTTTTATTTGATCTTTTTGATTTATTTTTATCTTTGGATTATTTATTTGATCTTTTAGTTTATCTATGATACATATTTTTAATTCTTAGTAATTTATATTTTATTGTTTTTTGATCATATCTCTTTGATTTATTTATTTGATCTTTCAATTTATTTATTTTTATTTATTTTATTTTTTAATTTATCTATGATAAATATTTTAAAATACTATGATTTATCATTTTGATTTTTTAATTTATCTATGATAAATATTTTAAAATATTGTGATTTATCATTTTGATTTTTAAATCAAATCCCTTTGATTTTGATTTTGATTTTTCTTTGTGATTTTTCTAATTTTTGATCAAATTTCTTTGATTCTGATTTCTCTCAAATTTCTTAGATTTTGATTTCTCTTTGTGATTTATCTTTGATTTTGAATCTCCAACAATTCATAAAATGATTTAATTCTTTAAAATAAACTTCAATTAATTAAAAGAATACTTATACAACTACCACCTATCATTAGGAATAATTGCTCAATAATTAAGTTTGATTGTGGAAAGGTTGTATTAATCATTTCATTCTGTCTACATTAACTAATAATATAAGAACCTACCAAAATTAAAATGTATATACATCACTCTCAACTTTGAAATTGTTCAAAACGTGCACAATTTGTTAGGACAAAATTATTAGAAATGGAATTGTTTTTGCTAGCTACAAATCAAAGTGAATGAAATAACTACCCAATTGACTATCCACACTTCTTCGTTGCACCCATTGGTTTCTAGTTTAAATTTTAATCTATGATGTCCTTTTTTCCTAGTCTCTAACTATATATAAAAAGTAACATATTATTAATGAGGTGGTTACTTTATCGATATGTTTTCCTACAGTTTCTTGTTCAAATCTTGGAACTGCTTAACCTTTAAGTAGAGTTTTGCTCGCTTAAAACAAGCATTCATTCTTGAGGGATACTTTTGGGTTTTTAAAAGATACTACTGAAATGTTCTGTGTGATGGTAATTGCTGATTGACATGTTTGGCGCTTGATTGTTTTAGGTGAAGTGCTTAAAGCAGAATTTCACACATCTCAGATAAGCATTACAGGAAAGATTGAGCTCTTCCACAAATTATAAACAACTACGTAATTTTGTTTCCAGATATCTTATTCAGATTTAGTTTTACTCCCCAGGGTCTTCTCACTGTTCACAATGGTAGATACGAGCATAAACCAGGCTATCAATGAATTGGAAATAGAGGTAGTAGATTCAGAAGAACGTTACTCATGATTTGATAATGTGAAGGGAAAATTCTAATATCACAAGGCCGAAGACATTAAGCCAGATTATAACTTAGGAAAGCTTTCTCGTGTGTCCATAAATAGAGTACCCATGTAACTCAAGGGCTTAAACAGAGATGCGTATGTGCCTCGAGTGGTCTCTTTGGGCCTCTTTCATCACAGGATGTCTCAGACAATCTCTGAAATAGAGTTACACAAAGTAGAGGCTATAAATCGATCAGCGAAAAGGTGCCCACAAAATCAGAAGCACGCAAGCTTTCTAGTGGAAAAAGTACAGAGCTCGCTTTCAGAAATTACAGCAAGCTACGAAGTAAAATCACACTGTAAGGAAGAAATCATTGCGTGGTTGTTCACTTTGGACGGATGCTTCATTCTAGAGACTCTCAGGCTTCTCAGTGATGAATCACAAAGGAACCTGGATCCTCTTTTTAATAGAAACAGGGTATGTTCTTGTCAATTCGATATCCTAATTGATCTACTATTGCTTGAAAATTAGGTTCCCATAGTCCTCCTCCTTGGGCTATTGCAAATGGAGGACAATTGTACAGAAGAAAAGGCAAGGATAGAGTTGCTTAGACTGATTCATGATGGTATAGTTGCCTTGGCTCACCCTTTCTTGTAGCCACAAACAAGGGAATCGCCAACAGAGCATGATGAACGCGAGAAAAACATAAAGGAAGAACTCAAGTTAAAGTATAAAAATATGAAGCAATACAACCATAGTTTGGGATTTTTCCATGATTTCATTCTGCAAGAGTCTAAGACTACCAGTGAAGGAGAAAAGGCAGGGGATATTCATATGACAGTACCAGAGGGCTGACACCATCATTATCTTCGTGGTTTTCATCGTCATACAACAACTCATAAACTGAAGAAAGAGTCTAAGTATCAATACCTCGCGGCTTCCGCTACAGAGTTATACAAGAGGGGAATGATGTTTAAGTCATACGAGGGAGTTCCCTCAGCAAAGGACCTCTGTTTCGACGAACAGAAAAATACTCTCTTTCTCCCTATGATATGGCTTTCTGATGCTACAGAATTGATCTTCAGGAACCTCATGGCTGTGGACGTCTGCCAAGAAAAAGAACTCACCGTTATTTCAGAGTATGTATTTCTGATGAATAGTTTGATGGAAGAGTGGTGTTAATGAATGGTACAAACAACGGACTATGGTGAAAATTAGTGCGTGGGTGGAGAGTCATCCAAACCTTGTGAACAGACTGGTAACTCCAAAACACAGAATTATTCATCGCTCCTTGTTGACACTGTGGTTGCTAAGGATGAAGGGCTTGAAAATACAACTGGGGTTAGCTCCAAAGTATACGCTGGTGTTGCATAACCATTTAACGATGATGATGAAGACAAGGCAGTGAAACAACAACTCAAAGCCGAGGTAAAAGCAACAAAGGCCATGAAGCATAAAAATAGAAATTACCCTCTCCCTTCTAATGTTTCCTTGCTCTCCTCCTGTCATAACCGCCATTGCCATTGTATTCTAAAGGCGGCCACTTGAAAAAGCAATAGAAATAGGCAAATAGGGAATACACGCAGACATTACTTCAACTCGCACGCAAAACCCTGAAAGTCAAGGTAAAATTAACACAGTACGCAGGGAGTAGCTGGTACAGTGCTCGATATGAATGATTCTTTTATTTTTCACCCATACTTCTGGCAGGACGCCCATACCGGGTGCAGAGGGACAACGTACGGAGTCAAGGAAGTGAAAATCCAACCGGAAAAAAATGCCTTCGCATGTCTCAGTGGGAATCCAGCCAGAATATAGAGGCATATGTAGTACATAGGTCTTCTTTGGTCTGGTGGACAACTCAGGACAAAAATATAGGGTGTGTTACTAAATATATGCAGATTTAAATTTCTAATAGATATTTATTTTATATGTGGCTTAGGGCTAATTGTCTTTTCTTTTCTTTTTTTGGGAGAGGATTTGCTAATTTGATAATTCCATAATTCCCTGGAGACTGCTTATGCATAGACGTCTCTAGCTGAGCTGGGGCTTAAAAGGTTTCTGTAGCTCCGGCGCAATAACCCACCCAACTCCAAACCAGCGCTGGGTTAAATGCAGACACCATTTAAATTGGGAGCCGCCAGTAAATGAATAAGGGTACGGTTATTTTGTATGTAAATGCAGTAACCAAAATTTATTGGCGCAGGTGAGAAACAGCTAATAAAAAGTACTCTGTTTCCAATTATTACTTTTGGAATTGGAATTAACTTATTTATTATAAATTATCTCCATATTTTGGAGTCAAGGCATTTCAAAACATTTATCTCAATATTTTTTTATCATTTTCATTATAAGGTCTGTATGTTTGACATGTACATTTTTGTTTGATTATGAGATCCAAAACTAACTATAATATTTCTAATTTTTACTTAAATTAATAAATTGTCTTTGGGTTTGTGTTGGAGTACTTCAATTAATATTCATACAAAGTCAGTACAATCGGACCTTTTTCTTCACAACAATTCTAGGGGAAAGGACCAACTAGTTCAGCATGTTTCAATAGTTGTGATAGTAGTTGCTTATATAATGGCCAATAGTTGTGACATGACTACCCTAGCTTAAACAAAATGTATTGTTTTGATCTAAAAAGCAACCAATCATGTGATGCCACATGAGTGCTCAACTACCCATGATGTGGATGCACAAGTATTGGTAGCACCTTTTTTTGGGCCTTTTCAGACATCTTGACAAAAAACATGCTGATGTGGCCCTGAAACGAAAATTATAAGCAAGGGACTTGTCAAGTAAGCTGCTGTAAAAAAATTGGGAGTGATTTTAAATTTCCACGTAGGATGATTAGAAGTGCAAAGTCAGGGTGCACAACTATTGGGTCATCTCCTCTATATGTATTTGAGTTTGAGGTTTCCTAAAAAGGACAAAGTGGATTCAACAGAATTTGCACAAACAACTTTAGAAGTCTCACAATACTACAGAGTAAGGTCTGCCCATCAATGAGGAGTGAGTAGGGATCTAGATTGGTTACACTTGGCAAAGGCAAAACTTAGTAAAAATCAAACTAAATTTTTATGGAGCTTCTCCCATTTTGTGCAACAAATTGGAACTAATGACATTGGTTTGGATCTCTCTCCTTCTTTGCACATACATTTGGTTGTCAAAGTAGAAGATGCAAAATTGTTGAAACTATTCGTGTTGGACATAGGGTGACATTAAGTACTTAGTGCCATATTGGAGACTCTCGCCTCTTATTCTTGGGCCAAAATGCCTAAGGATACACTACTATAAGACACGGTTCACTTAACAAGAAGACATAAGCCATAGTACTTGCAGATCTATTCTGAAGGGCACTTGCCAGACAAGATTTAATGGTTTTCAATGGAGATAGTGAGTAGAAAGTTCTCTCATCTGTGAAATAGCTAAATTTTCCATTAGAGAGGTGTGATACATGGAGAAAATGTTTTTTTCTCCCCTCATAGTAGAGACAAGCTTTTCCCCCATCTCCCCATTTTACAATACCTGAAGGTGGTATTTATAGTTTTTAGGAAAGGGGTAAAGGTAAAGCGGTGTAAGTAGATTTTGGTTGGAAACTTCATTTTATAGGCTACATTTTGAGATGTGTATTATGGGGTTCTGACCAATATTAAGTCCTTTGTACTTTTAGTAGTGTGGACATTTTATTGCTGAACAGGTATAGTTGGAAAGAAGCAGAGCTTGGGTTCACGTGAACATAACTTGTGTGGAAAGATGAGGGAATGAGCTGGATCATTAAAAAATTGTCCAACTCCTTTATTTTGTCAGAAGTAACGAAAGGCACCGATTGATACACCCCTGTAAAGCCTTCCTAGCATTGTTCATCTAAACGGTAAAATGATTTCTTTAATCAGTTGAACAAAGAACTGAAGAAGAAGCAATCTTAATTATCCTATATGGCAATTTTTGAGTGATTAAGGAGTATACAGAAACAAAGGTGGCTGTTGTAGAATTGCTACGTGTTTAGTAGTTGTTTTTCTTGCACACATAATGTTAAGAATTCTGGATTTCTTCTTAATGCGATTATGGTAATTTCTTTGGCATAAAAAGTTAAGAATTTTGAAGACATAAACTCCGTAGTTTTTTGTTCATTGTGGAGAAGATTTGTTTGGCAAGTTTTAGCTTATTCATAAATAACCAATTGAAGAGATATTAGCGCAGGAAATATATTTCCTAACGTTTATTTCCTATTTTATTTTTGTAATCTGATTGTTATTATAGTGTGGCAGTGGGCTAGCCAAATGTTTTCTGGCTATGTTGTTTTGTGAATCTGACCAGAAGGATACACTTTTAATAATTTTCATTTTTGTTGCACATATACTTGCAGTAACTAGCTATTATCTCAATGCATAGAATGAAGGGTTTGCAACAACTTATCATGATTTATTCCCTGTGTTATTTTTGTTTGGATAGGTCTTTGACCTATCAAATGTTAAACCCTCAGATTTCCTTCACCATGGTCTGGGTTGTTTGGAGAAATTGGCCAGCTTTGGGGACCCTTGTGCTCAAGAAACCCGTAAAAGAATACGGATTGTGGTAAGTAGATCAGTGTGGACAACTTTTCCTATGATTCTTGATAGCCTATTAAGGTGCTAAATTTATCAAGTATTTAGTTGAAACAAATTTGGCATCCAAGGATGAATAAATATCGTATGAGTTTGTTAATGTTGGGCAGGTAGCAGGTGGTGATGTGTCTGTGGGATGGCTTTTGGGAAGCAGTGGGGAGCTTAATGTGGAAAATAGAAAACCAATCCCACTGGTTGGAATTATTCCTCTTGGCACAGGCAATGATCTGGCTCGAAGTTTCAGCTGGCTGGGTAGTTCTCTTTTGCCCAAGGATATATATATGATCTATCCTTTGCATATTTCTGATTTTTATTTTATTAAGGTCAGAGGTTGGGACTAAATCGAATATTGTGATTATTGTCAGATTCAACGTTAACCTTTTCTGCTTTTAGAAATTAAAATATGGTGTTTATTCACAATGCCCACTACATGACCATCTTGTAATGTTTTTCACAGGGTGGGTCCTTCCCATTTGCATGGAAGTCAGCAATCAAGAGCACCTTGATGAGGGTGATTAGTGGTCCAATTTGTCGGCTTGATAGGTAAGCTGGATCTCTTAATTAAGCTATATTTTTTTAACTTTCAAAAAGTTATCTCTCTAGAAACAATATATAAATTTGATTTTGTGACTGGCAGCTACATTAGCAGTGCTTATTTGTTTCTCCCTAACTGCCATCTATCCAATTCCAGTTTCTTAGACTGGAAATATCCTTTGAACTTCTAACCTAAGAACCATTAGCTAAAACTTTTATGAATTTGCTTTGGCCCTTTATTATCTGTCCTTGTTTCAAGATTTGAACACTTATTATTTGTTTCTAATGTATCTGTTTTTCATTAATTGACTTTGTATTTTTAGAACTGTGAAATACTTATCATTTGTGAACTTTCAACTTAAGGACCATTAGCAGATTTTTTTATGAATTTGTTTTGGTCCTTTATTATCTACCCTTGTTTCAAAATTTGAACACTTATTAGTTGTTTCTAATGTGTTTACTTTTTATTAATTGACTTTGCATTTGTAAAGCATTGAAAAACTTATCTCTGTTCAAACAACGCAGAAATTTTGTTTTGTGACTGACTGCTACTTTGGTTTATTTGTTTCTCATTAATTGCCAACCATTCAAATCTAAGTTCCTAGATGGTAAATTTCTCGAATTCGAAGCTTTGAACACTTATTAGTTGTTTCTAATGTATTTATTTTTCGTTGATTGAATTTGTATTTTTAGAACTTTCAAAAACTTATCTCTAGTAAAACAACATAGAAGTTTGATTTTGTGACTAAATGCTACCTTGGTTCATTGAAGGTTTAATTTCTTCACCATGGAAAAGGATGAAAGTTGTGCCACTCTCCTATGTCGATGCTTATAATTGAGCAATGGATATGGAGAGTGAGGATAAAACATGTTCTTGAGGAAAGAGAAAGATAGAAGAAGATAAGAGTTCAAAGGAAAGTAGTCATAATGAATCTGAGATTGTCCAAGCCATGAGAAGGGATATGATGAGAATGATGAAGGAACTGAAAGCGGAGAAAGAAACCACCAAATAAAATAAGGACCTATGATTTACTGAATGTAAAAATGAAGATCATATTAAAATAAACTACCAAAACAATTGACATCTACCAAGTTCTTAGGCATTCTATCAAGGAGTGCCCACACAACTTAAAAATAAGAAGCACACAAGTGTTCTTTACACAAGGTGAACAATCTACCCCACAAAATATGTCTCCAAAACAATAGAACAATAATATCACCTAGTGGATACCATAATAGGAGAGGGAACAATAATCTATTTAACAATAATAGTGGGGTGAGAAGTAGACTCTAGTACGATGCCGAAGGATGACCCATGATATAATGCTAAAAATGCAATGAATGTTACATTTTGCTAGAAAATGTCAAAGTGATCAAAACAACGCAAGAATGCAATGCAAGTGGTGCGGACTAGGTGACCATGAAGATAGACTATCCTTAAAAAGGCAACATTAACATGATAAACGTGGAAGGACAAGATAAGGTAGTTTTAGTTGTCACCAGAGCACAAACCAAGAAGACTACATATCTAGACCCTTGTACAGAGAAAGGTAGACTCCAAAAAGAAAAGGCAAAAATGGAACAAGCCATGGTGAAGGAACAAAGGAGTTTCAATGAAATAACAAGTACCTCTACACAATTGGAATTTCATAAAAATATTGCAAGGAAGTTGTTACAAACCACCATACCTTTAAGAATAGTAGATCTCTTACACAGTATGCCACAATCGAGAGTAGCAATCACTAATATAGTGGGGGATGACCAAAATAAAAAACAAGAATGTACAAGTGCAAACATAATAACAGAACCACCACTGCATGGTGAGTAAGTCATTGATTTGATGCTACTTGCATTAAACATGGGGAAGAAATTGGTTGTTGTGCATATGTAAATCTTGGGAAAAAAATTGAGAAATACAATTGTTGACAAAGGTTTGGGAGTAAATGTATTGCTAGAAGGTACATGGAAATGCCTAGGGAAACCAACCCTCTAGCCACAAACCTTCCAACTGGTGCGAGCAGATCAACACGGGATTATGCCATTGGGAATACTAATGGCACAAAGGTAATGGTCGAGACTCAATTCTTGTAAAACTTTATGGTTATCTCCTTAGAGCAAAAAAGCTTATGATGCACTATTGGGTAGAGAAAGGCTAATAGTAGCTAAGGTTGATCACAACTCGAAGCAGAATGATCTGGCAATAGAAAATGAAGGAAGAAAATACATCATCGACTGTAGAAATTAGGTAGTGAGCGAGTAGGTTGCTTCCTTTGATTCAAAGTCGGATGGAGGAGAAACATAGGAAAAACAAGATAGATGTTTCATGGAGCCAAATGATGGAGTACTTGACCTCCAATATTGTTCAGAGGATGAAACTAGCTTCTTAAGCAAAAATTTTCATTGGTAATCAGAAGATTATGAAATATTCCAACATGATTGCAATATGTTCCCTTTTGAGTATGAGGAGTACAAGGAAGGACTTGCCAAATTAGACAATACATCAACCCATGTCTTTAACAAGACAAGATAATAAAGTACAAGGAACCAACAATGAGATTAAACCTAGGAGATGAAGGTAGCTCCCATGTGATCATGTAGGAGACGACTGGGACCCACACTCAAAGCTGCCACATTGAAAAAATTTATGTACAAAAATACTTTTGCATGGACATGCAAATATTTGAAGGGAATACCATGAAAACTTTGTGTACATAAAATTCCTTTAGTAATAGGAGCACAACCTATATGGAAATGACCATATAAAATGAACAAGATTTATGCAATTAAAGTCCAAGAAGGAATACAAAAATGTTGGAGGCAGGTATAATCTTCATAGTAAAAATTAGTGATTAGGTTTCCCTGATTTCCATATCATTGAAAGGGAATCTAAAAAAATCCAAATATGTGTAAACTTCAAAAGCCTAAACACATTTACTATCAAAGATTTGTTTCTAATCCCTTTCACTAATTCATTCCTTGAGGAAGTTGTGGGTCATGAAATTTATTCCTTTATGGATGGCTTCTCCAGGTATAATCAAGTAAGCATAGTAATGCAATGCTTCAGTTACTTTCCACAAAATAATTCTCTACATCTTTGACAAGATGTCAACAGGGAATTTTAAAGCATTCCTTGATGATTGTTCAATCTATAATGACCATGAAACTCACTTGATGACTCTTGCTAAATGTATGGAACGATGCAAATCCACATGGTTGGTCCTGATTCCAAAGAAGAGGGTTTTTGTCCTCTACTAGTGATGTAGGAAATCTGGAAACAATCCAATAGAGTATCCTTATGTTATCAAAGCTTGCATCCCCAAATGAGAGCTCCAAAGGGAATAAATAGAGAAAGAGGGGAAATTAAGGAAACACAATTTTCAAACTCCTGTTTTCCTTCCAAAAGCCACACCCCTTTCTAGCTCTCCAAAATTTACATTAAACTTAAACTTTTTTGAAATTTCATGAAATTCTTCCCAAGGGGGTCGTCAACCTTTGGGGCACAAATTAAGCCTGGAAAAATGATAAATAATCCTCCTTTCTAGGCATCACATAAAATAAACATTGGCCCCTTTTTAAAAACAACGTTACTTGACTAGGCCAAGGGGGCCTCTTATGAACCACGCCCTCCTCACTTAAGTTAAATAGCAACATTGTAAACTTAAGTGGAAATTAAAAAAATATTAAATTGACCATCAAGAGAACTTAGCACTGTGAGAAATAGAAAACTCTGCATCGAGTTGTTCGATGAATGGAGCCAAGACCAGGTACTAAAAATAGCACTTACTAAAAATAATGAGTGAGTCAAATCACCAAACTAGACCAAATGAAGCTTAACTAGAACTTACTAAAAATAGTTAGTAAAATGTGAGAGACTTGGATCAATTATGTAGAAAAATACTAGCGAAAAATTATAAACATTATAATTTCCAATGATAAGTTCCAAGCCCGATTATCATTAATTTTGAAAACCAAGACTTCCACTACAAGCTTCAGCACTGATAAAGACTTAGACAAGAACCCTTGCACATAGGTATAAATCCCAAAACTTCCAAACTGTTGGAAACTAACTAGTTCAGAAGTCCTCGATTGAAACACAAACGTTAATTGAAACAGGCGATTCAAGCTTGTATTATTATGAAAATTACAAGTAGGCCCTGATTACATGAAATGGCATCCAACACTACTTAGCCTCAGAGTATTTATCCACCACATAGATTTAGAATATCGATCCATAGTAGCAGCTAAATAAAATATATGAATGGACCCAAATCGCAAGCCAGGTGCATAGTCGAACAAAAACTATCTGCTAGGATGTCTTGGGTGGCTTGGGTGGTGACGAGGTGTTAGAGGCTACTTACAAAGTCCCATGTTACTTAGATGTATCAAATTTAACTCTTCATTTGATAATCCCATGCGAGTGGACAAAGTTCTCTGTCGTATGTCAGACTCATGATTCCTTCCTGTGCAAATCTCGACTCCTTAGCAACTCGAGTGTTGATGCGGTCCTAGTCGCTCTACCACCATTCACGCAAACTCCTGGTTATGCTCTCGTGTGTGGGATGCAAGCTTGTGTTCTCCTCTATAGATATAAATCGTGATACAAATCTATGAGGAGGCCTTTGTTGGAGAATGTATTCAGTGATAGTGCCTTGATGAATGTTGATCTATGGAAATGCAATCAAATCATGGCTCCCCTCTATAGGAGAGGAAGAAGTGAAGCCTAGAACCACATAAATTAGACCATCCCAATTGATCCACAACCCACCTCTTCACCTCAATAGAAAATGGCTTCACCTCTAAAGAAGCAATCTCCACCTCCAAAAAAGACCATAGCTAAAGAGATTGATAGGAAGCAGCCACATCCATAGTAGAGAGCACTGCAAGCTCCTTTGGCCAAGAGGAAGACTGGAACAAAGAGAGTATAAAACACTCTTCCACAAGAAGAACAATCCCAATCGGGATCACAAAAATAAGGACCAAAGCAACCCAAGATAAAACAAGTTCACTGAACCGCAACCCCAACAACCACCCAAGAAATAGGAACAACAAAAAGCCAAAGGAGCCCGAAACAAGAACCAGCTCCAACAAACAAAGCAAGGGTCCAAAAGGATGAAGGTAATGACAAGGAAAAACTCCAACAACAAGAGCAAAAAGCTCGCAAGACAATGAAAAATAATCTCCAACCCTACATGTCAGTAAGGGTCTAAAACATGCCAAGAACTTCCCCCCAATAGATATTTTAGAGGTAGACCAACAACCACAACCCAAAACCATGAATACACCCTCACAGAGGAAGAAGAGCCCAAAAAGCCAGCTGACAAAGAAAGAGAAGGAGAGACACAACAATGAAAAACCACTTCCAACCCGAAATACCAGCCAAGGTATGAGATAAAGCCATTCAACTCCTCAAACAACCCATCAGCAAAACCCTCCAACCCCACAACCAACACAACAGAGGGACCAAAAAAAAGAAGGATAAGGCAAGGACAACAATCAAGAAAAGAGAGCAGAGAGCTGACTAGACAATAAAGAACAACCTCCAACTCTTCCAGCCAAACAGGTTCTAAAACAAACCATAAACTATCCACATAACACTCCACCAGGGCTAGCCCAACAACCAAATCCCCAAAAAAAGGAATCCCTATCACAAAAGCAAAAAAATCCCAAAAGGCTAGAGATGACTAGGAAAAATTGCAAATAGAAAGAGAGAAGATAGGGCACAACACAAAACCACATCCAACCCTGCACGCCCAACAGAGTGTAAAGATAGCCCATTGAACTCCTTAGAAAAATTGTCAGCAAAATCACCTAACATAACCTCCAGCATCACACTCGAAGGCTCAAAGAGCCACATGTCAAAGACGAACGACCATCCAACAAAGAGCCACAAGGGAAAAAGCTACCAAAAGCAGCAACAGTCGTACAAGAACAAGGGCCCACGTTGAAAGCAACACCCACAGTAGCTACAACAGAAGTAGATGTCACCCTAGGAGAAAGCCCAGTAGAAAACAAGCCACTCCACGCCATCCCCATTCCCATCACCACTCGCATAGGAGAACTAGCCACACCAACAGAGTTGCACGAGGCCAACATCGATAGCAACCTAGACACAACTGCCTTTAAAGACACCTTCAGCAATCCAAACCCGACCAATAGGAATGTAAGCTGGAGAAGAAAATAATACAAAGCTCCCCCAACAGCTACACAAGCTAACACGGGGGCAACCACCAGAGAGAACACCACAAAAAAAGTTTGCAGCACAACAAACCTTTGACGAGCCCAGGAAACAGAACCACAGGTTTGGAAAGGATAGAGGGAGCCTCAACGGACCAACAGATTCATTGGCTTCTCCGTCATCATCTGGATCAACTTCATCACCAATGCCATCGCCAGATTTGAATTTGGCTTTCCCGTCCCCTCTGCACTAAAACAATTTAAATTTATTTATTTTATCTGCATCCCCTGCTTTAATTTAAATTTTTCTTTATATATGTTAATCAGTAATATTTAGTTTTAATTTAATTTATATGTTAAAAATAAATTCTTTAACATATAATTTTTTTACATGCATCTAGTAAATATATTTTTAGAAAAATTATATATGTTGATTTTTAATTTTTAATTTAATAATATTTAATTTTAATTTAATTTATTAAATTTATTTAAAAGAACTTAATATTACATTTAATTTAAATTTGTCTTTATAGATGTTATGTTTTTATTTAAATTATATTGTTTTGTACTATTTATTATTAATGTTATATAGATATTAATATATTGTATGATTATAAATAATATATATTGATCTATTATAATATATAACAATAATTTAATATAATACAATACATATTTCCTATTTTCTTAGTTGCAGGTTAAAACATATTGTAATTGGGTTTTTAGTATATCAATGCATGTCAAAAATATGTTATATGCAAGGAGTGCACCAGAAGTATAGATTTAACATTTATTTAAAAAGATAAGATTATATTTTAATTTATTTTTTTAAATATATATTATATTTATTTTATTTCTTTATGTAAAATTTTAATATTTAATTATAATTTTAAAATTATAAAAATATATAATATATTCATGAAATTTAATAAAAATTTAAAATTTTATTTTAATGTAAAATACATATAAATATTTAGTATAAAAAATATTTCTATTAAATTAAATTTAAATATTAATTTTTTTGATATCTTTAATATAAATTAATACTATAAATTTTATTTCAAAAAAAATGTTTCTATTAAATTTAATTTAAAATATTAAAATTTGATATCTTTAATATAAATTAATAATATAAATTTTTTTGATAATTTTTTTTTGAATAAAATTGTAAATCTTTAATATAAACAATTTAGGTAAATCTTCAAAATTAAACATTAAAAGTTTAAAATTTTATTCTAAAAAAAATAAACAAGCATTTTATTGATTATATTTAAAAAATAGAAATCATATATATATATATGGATATTTATATATATTATATTATATTATATTATTGTTCTATATTATAATAAATCAATATATATTTTATATAATAATACAATATATTAATATCTAGATAACATTAATAATTATAAAGAATAAAAAACAATATAATAAAAATAAAAATATAACATATATAAAGACAAATTTGAATTAAATTATATATTAAGTTCTTTCAGATAAATTTAATAAATTAAATTAAAATTAAATATTACTAAAATAAAAATTAACATATATAATTTTTTTTTAAATATATTACTAGATGCAAGGAAAAAAATTATATATGTTAAAGAATTTAATTTTAAAATATAAATTAAATTAAAACTAAATATTACTGAATAACATATATAAGACAAATTTAAATTAAAATAGGGGATGGAGATAAAATAAATAAATTTAAATTGTTTTCAATGCCGAACACTGACATGCATTTTTGAATACGGATGATTGATGCATGGACATATGCGACATCCATTTCCCGATTGTGATAGCCGCTATTTCTTGGGTTTGGATAGTCACTGCCAATAATACCCACTAGCACTTGCACCTATAGGAGGTTCAAGGGGTCCACCGATAGGAAAGTAAAGGAAAAAAGTAAATGTATTTTAACATTATACAATTTTTTATATAACAATTTATAAATATATACATGTTTTGAATACAAACATGAATTTTGATTTATACAAGAAATCATTGTATCATATTATTAGTTACATAATTTTGTCAAATTTCAATTTTTTTTAAAAGAAATAGATTCCTTTAAAGAATCTAAGTAGCCAAATGCTAGTATATCTGGTCAGAGTGTTATGGCCACTTGGATCTTAAGAGAAGGGAGGGTAGAAAAAGGAAGGTGAATACACTTGTCTACTCATTATTTGGTTGATAAGCACTAATCTTTCAATTCCTCCCAATACAAAGGGAAATTGTAATGATATTCATATCTTTATAAGTACCTTCTTTTTTATTCAGTTTGAATTGTATTCAAAATATTAATCATAGAAATGGATAAGCTCATAATCACATAGGGTGTCATAGAATTTGTACGAAGGAAAAAAATGGATAAGTAAAGCTACACACACTAAGACTAAAACAAGTAAAATAGCCCATTATCATCCAAATCACACTCTAGACAACTATTTGTAATCTACGGTCTAGCTAGCATCCACAAAAACTAGATCTTATAAGGTGTCTAGTCACTGGGAGGTTGGCTTTGGTTGCTCCTCTATGTGACTACGTAGCTTACAACTGGGCCAAAATAATTAAAGACATTATTCTTAAAAAAACTAATTACCAAATTGGAATAATAGTTGACCTTGAGATTCTCATTTATATTTGTTTTTAAGAGTTCTAAAGTGTAGATGTAGTTTGTAGCCCCCTCTTCAAATTTAAACTAGGTATAATAGCAATTTGAAGAGGTGCTAGAAATGGTATAATGGTGTTGCTATATCAAGAGCATGAAGAACCTGATATCAACAATTTGTTCAACAATCTCAACAACTATTATGAGAAAACTTTATGAATTACTGCAAGAATTTTGATATCTTGTTACTGCTTAGATAACAAAATTTGTGATTAATATATAATATAAAGGATGCTAGTAAGGTTGTGGACTTCAGTCATATGCCCACAATTTCCACCCTTATGAAAGGGTAAAGTAATATTATAAAATTAAATTATAATTAGCTCCTTTTTTATAATATTGGGGCATTTGAAGAGGCGTGTCTTTTGGCAGAAAGTTCTATTTAAGCAAGGCCAAGCAAGGTAAAGGAGGATAATTGAGCAACTATTTTATTATTTGATTTCTACTCTTATTGGAACATAGAAGTTTGGTTCAATTGACCTATGGATAAAAAACCCTCTAGATCTAAAATTGGACAATGAAAATCCATAATTCCTTGAATGATTTCACGTGGAGATTGTCATTGTGCAAATTTGATTAATTTCAGTTTGAATTAAAATATCCTCTTCTTGATGATGGATCACTGAGTGTGATCCTAAACGTCAATCAAAAAGCATACATAGTTTATCTAGAAGCTTGCACAATTTCATGGCATTTTAAAGGCAGATATTAGGTAAATTTTGGGGCATCTCAAAGGTAAATTTTGGAACTATGATATTTGATAGGTGTTGATATTTGTAGCTGCAAGAATGCTTTCATTATCTTGAACAAATAGCACTTTGTTATCGTTTAGGAATGAAATGGGCCCCTCCAAGTTTGTCCTCTCTTAAAATTATTATTCCATACATCTTGATTCTCAGATAATATGAAAAGTCTAACCTCATCCATACCCTTTCTTTTTGCTCCTTCCAATATGAGTCATATGGGTATGATTTACCTTAACTAATTTATTAGATTTGAGTGTTGGTTTTAAGTTCATTTCAAATATAATATTGAATTATTGGATTGCATTTTCATCATGTTGTACTTGATTATTTGAAGTGAGCAAATTGTTTTGGTGATAAGTGTCAAGAAGAGCCTTTTCTTACAAGCATATCTTTGAAGGAGAACATGTGTTGACCAGAAATGAGCTATAACATCATATTCTAATTTGATTCTTGTTTCAATATTAGTTGTTTGCTTTATTAGGTTGTTGACATCTTTGTGTTTTTTTGGATTGAGATCTGGGGATCCATTATGGGACCCCAACCTAAAAATGATAACAAAAGAAATACAAAATAGAAAACAAAATCCCGAAAAAGGAGCTCACAGTAGGAAAGAAAGAAAGAAATTTTATTAATGTCTTGGACATCCAAAAGTAGGACAATGGGACTCAAGAGTACATCAGTTTACAATAAAAATTTCTAGAGAGAAGTAGGTGAACAAGAACATCAACAAACAAAACCAACATAGCCAAGAAGACACACACAACAAGGAACAAATTTAGGAGGTTCAATGATTACGTTGATAGAAAACTATATGATATATGTTATATGTTGAGAGTATGCAAATTCTAGTTGCATGCGACTAAATTAAAAAATTATTAATAAATGATAAATAATGGAATGAAATAAACTTTGACAAATCTAGATTTTTTGAAATCAAGTGTTATTTGATTATGTAATATTTGCATACAAATTTAAAACATAAAGCAACACAATGAGAAAAGAATGTCTCCTTCAAATTGTCAAATCTATTTATTTGGCTTTTATGTGATAAGTGAGATTTTGGAGGCTTCTACCTGATATTTTGAGGCTTTTATCATTAAATGACAACTGGTTTAATTTCAAATCAATATTTATCTGGTTTTTATGTGATAAATGATATTTTGGAGGATTTTATGATTAAATGACAACCAAACGATGGCTAAAACTTATTTTCCAACGATTCAACAATGATTTGAAGGTAGAAGACTAGTTTTAAGCTCAAATCTAACACTAAGGAATAAAAACTACTTGTAATATTAAAAATCAATCTACAATATTTTTATATTTACTCAAATGTTAAAATAACAATGTGAGAAAACATCATCATCATATTTCCATATCAATTAAATCATGAATTTCCACTCCTGATTTAATATAGCTTAGTAATGATTTTTTTTATATTTTAAAATATTCAATAATAAAAACTACAGACTCAACCTGCATTCATTCTCAAATAGTAGCCTGAATAGTGTTTGGCATAGCCAGAGCTACGTGGAACTTCATATATCTTTCACGTGGGCACTTACATGTAAAGTCTCGCCTCCGTATTCCACATAACTAAAACATTCATTGCATGTAATTTCAAGCCCCTCCTACTCAATTCCTTTGATGATTTTGTTGAATGGATCAGAACTCCTCCTTAAAGTCTTGTAAGTCTCTACCCACTTGAAACTTCCAACAGGCCTTATTAGTGAGAACAAGCTCTTTACCGTTTGCAGGTCTTGACAAAATTTAGCAAGATTGTTAACTTCCAAAAACATCTTGAAGCTCCAAACACATAGCTTGAAAATCTTTGTACTTTGAATTCTCTGGCAAATTGCTAGACTCAATCCCCATTGGGTCTAGCACATCAACCATATTGCCTTCAGGGAGTAACAATAATTCTTCCAAAGAGTCTCAAATGTCCACCACACATGCTCCCTCTACTAAACCAAATAGATTCGAAGCATCTCGATGTGGTCATGTCATCACCATTGTGAAGAATGATGACAATCAAGGCACTTATAAATATAAACCTTGTGATAATTATTTTGAGATTGGTCAAAAACTAGTTCCAAAAGTGGGACTTTTGTTGGAAATTTTAAGGTGTCTCAACCTCTACAATTTCCTAACATTGATTTGATTGATTGATTAATTATTTTTCTATGTTTATGATTATTTATGTTCATTTAATTATGTCATTTCATGGGAGTTGGCATGGTGAGTTGTCATGGTACATGTAAGGTGTCTAGGATGACACATGTCCTCAATTTGAGTAGGTAGGCATCCCATTTTATGGGCCCCATTTTTGGAAATTAGCTTATGATAATGTAAGAGTTGGAAATAAAATTTAATTTTAAGTTGAACATAATAACCAAAATTAAATGAAACCGGACAAATTTCAATGAGATTGACCAAACTACTTAAGTTGATTAATATTAATGGAACCAAGTTAAAACTATTGAAAAGATAGTAAACCCAATTATGAAAAAAATAGAACAAGAATGACAGGGAAATGACTATAAAAAGTGGGATGAAAGAGATTAAAATGAAAGAAAATATGAAGCTAGGAATGAATTAAAGAAGTTCCAACAGGAGGAAAATTTGAAGTTGTGTTAATTATATAGAAAAATGATAACTAAAGAATTAAAATCTATTTAGATAAATCAATTGAGAAGTCCTAAAATACTTGATTTAAAAGATAGTTTACCTTTGGTTGATGATGAAGAATGAAATTAGAGATGTAAATGTTTCTCTTGTCATAGAAGAAGGGTTGAAGTAGCTCAAGAGGATGCCCAAGGGATGAGGTTAAAAGAAAAAAATTTAGAGAAAAAGAAGGAAATATATAAGGTGGGGACAAAGGGAAAGAAAAAGGGGAAGGAAGAAAGAGAGGAGGCAAAGGGAAGATCAAGATGGATTAGGATGGTTAGAGATAAAGGTTAACAACAGATGCCAAGATGGACCAATGTGCCAACCCTCATACCGATTGAGATTGTTGAGGTGACATCTAAAATGATGGCCTCATTCATCTTTCTTTTGAAAAAAACTATCTTCATTGATTAAGACTTGGGCGTTCTTAGAAAAATGTGATGGTTAGTGGCAAGGGAGTGCTCAACTTGGGAAAAATTAGTAATTTGTTTATGCCTAATGTCAGCACTATGTTCTTTAATCCTAAAGTAGATAGATCTACCCATTTCCTCAATGTAAGGAGTAGCACAAGATCAAACAACCATATAAACATCAAAATGGAGCTCAAACTACATAGAATCTTTGATGAATGGGATGAGTTTTCTAGTAGTGGAGATTGGTTTGAAGGAGCAAACGAAGCCTTTTTTGTGAAGGATTCTTGATATCTTATTAGAAAGGTCTCCAACAAAGGGGGGGATGACAAAGCTAGGAACATCAAGAACTATAGGTTTAGGCTTAGGATGAATAAGAGTGTTGGCAAGGGAAAGAGCTCTATAAGTGCTCCTAATGTTAGTAGACATTTATCTTGAAGACTTGGAAAAGGTGGGTGAGCTTTTGGTTAATATGCTTATAATCACAAATCTGATAAGCCCGAGTGGCTAATGTCTTAAGGACACCAACTTTTTAGCTTGGATAGTGGTGGGAAGAGGCATGGAGGTACAACTCAGTGTGTGTGGATATCTTATAGACTCAACAACCAAGGGAGCAATCTTCTTTTCTAAGAATTAGGACATCAAGGAAGAGAAGTTGGTTGTTAAATTCAAGTTCCTTAATAAATTGAATGGAATCAACTAATCTATTTAGATGGGAGCAAAAGAGTTCTAGAGAATCACTCTGCCATAAGGCTAACACGCATTTGTGTTGTCAACATAGCGCTTCCACCATTTGGGCTTGAGGGGAAGGAATTTAGGGCGAACTCCTCAAAGTGCTCCATGTAAAGGTTGACAATGATAGGGGAAAAGGGCGAACCCATGGTGATGTCATTAAATTCCTCATAGAGCACATCCTAAAGGTGAAGGAGGTAGAGCAAAGGCATAATTCAACAATAGAAGTGATTTCGTCATTAGTTTTGTATCTAATGAGTTTCAGGAATCACCAACTAAAACTTTGATGGATAAGGACACCACATCAAAACTAACAAAGATATTGTTATTTTCAATAATTTTTTTCCTATATTAAATTCACAAAATTGATGGGGTCCTTGATGAAGGAACCATTCTTACCATTGATCCCATAGGTTCATGATCTCGTGGACGTCATAAAAAACCATTCAGATATAAGAGAGATGCCCGCCTTGTGAATTTTAAGAGCGCAATAAATAGGAGGGATGATATCCTTATTAGACGAGGACGCAAACAGAAAAAGTACTTTCCTCTCCAAACAGAAATAATACCCAAAGTTAATGCCGAAAGGAGCAGTCCTTATGACATGCCTCAGGTCGAAATTGGTGCCATGAATGTGAGGATATTCTGCAACGATTACAGATATTGCAGAGCCGACTCTAACGTTACTTTCAGATTGCCAATAGGCAAAGTTATTCCATTATCAAACCTCCTGATTTACCAACCCTCCAAGATATTCTGAGGATCGCTGTGCAATAATTTCTGGATTTCCCTGTGTAATATTTTTATTGCACATTAAAATCCAGAAATTATTGCACATTGATATCATGGTGAGCTGGAGATAGAGAGTGATTTATGACGCCAGAGGAGAAAAGAAATATATATGGTTGTATTTGTGGCTATGGAGAGGAAGAAATCATCTGTACTGGCAATTTCAGGCCTGCATTTGGTTGAAAGAGGGAAATGTGGATAGTTTTAGCGGCTGCGGGGTGTGGGTTTTTAGCCAATTGTTGGATCAGGGCCAATAAAAACAAGGATCCAATCGATGACGGGAATTTTAAACCTAGACTTAGAACAAGAAATGCTCCGAATTCTTGTCAGGTAGAGAATTATGCAAATCCTAAGAAGTTTGGGATTAATGGAGGAGCCTTTTCTTCGTTATCCTCGGAGAAAGAACAAACAAATGCTAGCTCTAAATCACAACTTATGGAAGTTGAAGTTGCCCACGTCAACATCAACCCTGGTCTGGCAAATGATAAAGATCGATCGGGGAAAAGGATAAGCCAGCAAGACATTCTCCAGGAAAGTCATTTTGGAGAAAATTCTGATATGCTTGCAAACATTTATGTTGGCGAATTTGGGTTTGGGAGTAACTATGAGTCTCAGAAAAGAGGATCCTCTGCGTGTAGAGAAAGAGCAAGGGTTTTAAGGGCGGCGATTAATAAGCCTATGTCTTCCCTCGAAAGCTGTCTCATTGGTTATGAAATTAGCGATTGTAGTTGCGTCTCCTGTGGAAGGCGAAGGCAAAGGCCTCTTCTTGTTACAGATGGGAGTAAAATAGTTAACAGGGGAGCAGGGATTTCTCCTCTGCTGCTTCCAATTCCCATAACAGATTATGGACTGCCTTGTCATAATGACATAAACAGTGATGAGCCTGGACCTGTACCTTTAACTGGACTTCCTTCTCTAAGAAAATGCAGTCAAAGTTCAAGCAATGCAGGTATGACGAAGAGAAGAAAAACATGTAGATATAATACGTCAACATTATCTGCTTTCGAATCCAACAAGCATTTCCCACTCCAAGGTAGTAGCAGCTTCGTCTTTTCTATTATTAATATTGCTTCCCTAGAATCAAACCAAGTTTTTAAGAAATTACTGTATGTTTTATCCACTGATTTGATGTGTTGTATTATCTCTTTGTTTTCTGGCAACAGTATATTTTTGATATAATTGTAGTACATCATCATCTGTTTTGGGCAACATATGCTGTTTAAATTCAACAAAGCTTTATTGAAACGTGACATGTCTTGTAACAGCTGTTATCCTATTGCAAGAGAGAGTGTTTTGTTGAGAACAATCTATAGAATTCCTAAATATTGCAAGGGTTCTGAGGAATATCCATTAAGAGGGAGAGAATCTATATTATACGTTCTGTTTGTTCTACTTTATTGCTATTAATGTAGAGACAAGATTTTATTTGTGGGATTTCTTCCACTCCTAGAGGATTCCAAATTCGCTTGACTAGGGAGGGAGGCTAGATAAATCATACAATGAGAAGTGGACTACAATGAAGAGCGTGTTAATGATAGTGGTTATAATACGGTTTTAACTGTTACCCATCTTTGCTACCTTATATATATGGTGGAAGGAATCTCTTGGCATAATGTACTTTTCCCCTAATGCCTAAGAGAAAGAATTGAACATTGCATTGTCCTTTATACTTTGCTCTACTCTTCCTCAAGCTTCAACATGCGGTCTTGATCCCCTTTTTCCTCTAATGGAAATGCAATTCTTGTTTTGGCTTCATGAGGATTTGCTATTATAAATTTATAAGGTTGTTTTATAGATGTTTGGACTTGTGGGTTGATTATAACCTTTATATTTCACAGATACATCTGCAGGCTATCTTTTGGTTTGTTTTGGAGTTGGCATTGGCATAATGTCCACAATCATGTCAAGCAGGAGGGAAATGCAGAGGCTTACCTGTTTGCTGAGGCAAAAAGAAGAATTGGTTGAGAACCTAAAGGAAGAGCTAGAGACGCGAGGTTCATGGACTGTGAAAGACCTCACTGATGAAGCCCATAATTGTTTTGAAACCTGGCAACATGCCTTGGGTAAAGAAGAAGGTCAGAGTGATGCTTCTCTTAATGCATTGTCAAATGAGGCCTGTGAGGTTGATGAGAAAATGTCAGATAGAGACCCTGTCAAAAAAATGGAGAACATGACCAGTGTTGAAGCAGAGCTTGAAGCTGAGTTGGAGAAGCTAGAATTCAACTTGCATTCATCTAAGCACCAGATAAAATATCCTGGAAACAATGAGGTTAGCTACTTATCATTCTTTTGTTTTAAGTCGAAAGAAACTTACCCTGCTTTATTTGTTTCTGATAAATATTAAAGCTGTGCTGCCTGTGTTAAATAATAAATTCATGAGTCATTCCATTCTTGCAGAAATTTTTCACTTTCCAAGTAAAACATAGTGTCTCATTTAGTCAGCTCTTTGTGCTTTCAAGGGATTGCAAAATCCGGGCTTTTAATGACACATTAACTTGCAGTTCATATCAGTCACTATGAAAACAACACAATTTCTCTATCTAATTCTCAATATTATTACAATAGAAGTGCTTTTGTCAATGCAAAGTTGCTTTTTCCAGGATTTTTTTTAATATTTGTGTGTTCACTTTCTCTTCCCTAGCATTACTTCTTCTATGACTGTTATTTACTTTGAGCATAAGAACAATCCATAATTCGTTGGTTCCTTATTTCTGCAAGCATTATTTGATCAAATTATGAATCAATTTGGTATAAGAGCAGTCACTAGTCCTAAAGATTTGTGTAAAATAGTGATGTTGCATGACAGTGATTAGTTCCATAGAAAATAAAAAATTGCTACCGTGCAACCTTGATATCTCTATCCAAAGGTGGAATAAAGAGGTGAGAATAAATAACCTTAAAATTCTGAAGAAACTTGTGATAGCTGTAAAAAGCAACATGGAAGTTGTGACAAAAAGTCAGAATTT
>VDFB02365161.1:0-11315 GCA_007258455.2 Sequoia sempervirens
TTTCTTTTCTTTCTTTGCAAGCACAATTGGATCCTTCCCCTTAAACTTGACCAATTATTCTAAAATGGTCCTCCCTCTCAAATTATACATGCTTGTGGAAGCAATTGTTTTAGACTTCTTGGTGCCTTCTTCTCCTTTGGTGTTTTAGGAGCTCTAGGCGTCTCAATTTCATTTTTAGGAGCATTTTCCTTGGAATCAAACAAAGTTAATCTCCTAGAACTTTGGATCGGTTTGATAGAATCATTTGGCTTACTCATTTCCACAATGACCAAAACAAGAACAAAGAGACTCCAAATTTGTAGAAAGTACCTCACAAGTTTACTCTTAAAAAAAATATTGATGAATAAACAACTCAAGCCTCCACAATTCTAATTAACCTATAAAGAAATTGCATAATATAAACCCTCACCACCCCAGGATTCTAAAATGCATAAGCTATTATAAGGTCATAATTGAAAAGAGCAGGTATGAGTACCTACTTACCCAAGGAAAGGTTTATCACAATACCTCTGCAACCTTCTATCAAAGAAATTCTTTACCATCCTGTTCATGGACTCAACTTAATTTTTAACTTCTAATTGAAAACTATGAAGAAAAATATGGCCATCGGTCCTCATTATATTGAGGGGTAAGTGTGCCAACCATTAATACTCAAGAAAATCTTGTTTGAGCTAGTTGAAAATAGGTTGCCTAATTTTTGAACCTCGGTCATTGATCACACATTAAGATAAATCAACAGATAGTTACCATCAGAGTAATTAATTATGACAAAGATTAATTTGCATGCAATTGATGCCTTTTCCTAATCATAAAAGCCCAAGTGGATATACATCCACTCTATCTGCACATTTAATCACATACTTAGCATTAAATAAAACCTGTCATGTCATATTTACCCACTCCCCTATGGTAATTAATACACTTGCATTTCATCATAGTAGGACAGTTGGGAGAAATCTTGATTCAATATTATAATATCAGCCCATACTCTGCCTTACTTCAATTTCACCTTCCCACATATACCATCTTCTAACAAAATTGACATTCTAATATGATGCCATTCTAATCTTAGTGCTACCTCAACCAAATTTTATTAGTACTTTGTCTTCACTAAGGTCCATCATAGCCCTTAAAATAGTCCATGTCGTACTCGCTTGCTTGCTTGCTGAGAAACGAGAGGTACAAGTAGGCCCTTAATGGGATGGTGGGGAGCCGTCAGGATTGACCCACGTCACCTACCATCAACCGTTGATCTCTTTTCTTATAAAACATTTGCAGTCTCAAAGCTTGGTGGGTCCCTCCATGAAGTAACAAGTGTCAATTGCCTGTTATCCCATGACATTTTATAAGTATCAAATAAAATCTAATGGGGTAGCGGGGAGCGGTGGAGATTTGACCACGTCACCCAACAACCACCATAGATCTCCTTTTGATTCGCTGATCACAAAAGGATATTGGGCCCATCATATAAAGGTAACACATGTCCAACATCCACTAGCTCATGTGATTACTCCACTGCAATATATAGAACAAACAGGTGTGTAGTGAACGGCCTAGATGAAGACACACATTATGACATTAGTCGTTGATATTTCTTAAAGCTCTATTCGTTGACCCTTTGCAAGAAATGGACCCACCATAGGACATGACACATGACAATTGCTTGCCAGCCTACTTGATTATTTTAATGAAGAATGAAATAGAGCCGGTGTGTGCTGAATGGTCAAGATTGGCCTACGATGATCGAATGGTCATTTTATAACCTAAATCTACACATACCAGAAATGTTAGTCTTAAAAGGGGGCCACTACTAGGCAGATGGCGATTGAGGACATGGATAAAAACCCGAGGAAAATATTAAAACCCAATCATAAACTTAGGTGAATTTTTCACAAAGGATTACATTTTAGAATGACCATATGCATCAACCATTATCATTAGGATTTAGGGGCCAGTAAAATAATGAATTTGATAGCATGAGTCATAACTTAAGACAACCGAGAAATTACATTAGAAGGTCAACAAAAAAATAGAATTCCAGTTAGGATTTTTGGACTTAGAGGTTAATTTGGAAGGGTTTTGACAACACAAAACCTAAAGCAATGATGAGGAACATAATCCTAAGCCTAAAAAAAAGGGTCTAAGCCAAATATTTCAAGATTTCTAAATGTAACCAAAGCAAAATTTGAGGGTTCCATCACAGTTATCGTCATAGAGATGTATCCTTCCCAATCCACGTGTTGTTCTTATCATTAACAACACAATCCTTGTGGTACGCATTGTTCTTATTAGCAACTTTGCTATCCTTATCATCATAATCACCAATCCATCAATCAATCCATCAATCGCCTTTCAACTTGACTTGGAGCATAGTCCTTGTTTACTTCTGGTTTGTGTTTAATGGTGAAAAAGAGGGTTGCATCAAAATGAATCAACAAGATGATGAACCACTACTTTCTACCATAAAAAATGAATTATGTGTGTGATAAGATGCAAATAACAATCATAAACTAACCCTAACTATTATAGCAACTATGAGGGGAGTTTTTAGAGCTTAAAATGATGTGTACCTTGCTACAAAAAGCCTATTTTTAGGGTACACAGGACTCATTCGCCTTTAGTGGTGAATGGGTCCCTGTTAGGGTTTCTGAAACTAAGATCTAGGTTATTTTACTTGAATTCTACACTCTTAGATCCTTGGTTTTCAACTCCTGAAAACCTGTAATAAATTTTGTAGCTTCAATTCTTTGTTCTTGCACTCTGAAGGTCAATCTTGCAACTTGACAACTTTGACAATCTTGCTTCCATTTTTTTCCCCACTTGATCTTCAACCTGTAAATCTATAAACATAAACTCAAGAGGAGAATTTGTTTTTGATTGTTAGTGTATAGGGGTTTTCCTAATTCAAACCCCTTTTAGGTAATTAAACCAAATGATAAAATAATGTAATTGAATCATGAACATGAAATATGCAATTGATGATACCTTGGATGTTGTCTTGGAAAATAAATCTGCAATCTAACATGAAGTTGCCATGAAGAATGTAGATCTTGATCTCAAATAAGATGTGTAACAATGCTTGCAAGTATATATTCAATTCTACATCAACTATCTTATCTCAACAACATGCATGAATGCACTAAACCCTTGACATGATGAAATGAACTTGGATTTCTGCAATAAAATCTTGATAATTTTCCTTGAAATTACTTTGAATTTCTCTTGTAATGCTCTAATGCTTGAAAACTTGAATGCTTAGGCCTCTTGTAAACTTTCTAGATCTTGTTAGGAGAAAAAATGTGAATTAACCCCTTATTTACACTAAATTAAGAGATTAACCTTGAAATTCAAACAATTCAAGCCGACACCAGATCTGGAAATGAATGATATTAAAATATTGGTCAAATAAAATTCAAAAAGTGTCCACATTAAGGGAGGACCCGTTTGCTACCGAGGGCGAATGGGTCTTGGCACAAGTTCTAGGACCATGCCTTCAAGGGGTGAAAGAACATAAAAAACCTATGTGAAATATGCAAAGAAAGGGGGGTCCTATAGAAGGAGGACCCATTCACCACTGACCTTGATTTTTTCCAATTAAATGTTAAACAATTTGAATTATGGGTGTTGGGATGGATCCTTGAAAGGTGTCACAAATAAGGCTTAAATTTTAATTAAAGGGGCTAATTAACTCCAATTAAACAAATTAATTAATGAAACCCTAGATAAGTGTGAAAGTGTGTTACAACACTTTACAACACCATAAATAAGGTACAAGTTAAGTACATTTTATTAAAAAGGGGGCCCAAGATCAATGTGAATGTGTACAACACATTACAATACTAAACCTAGGAAACATTAGGTTAATTCAATGGCAATTATTCCCAAATCTAGTGAGGAAAAAAGGATACTTTTTTCATCACTACATTTTCCCCCACCTTAGTGAGAGTATGACCCCATGTCAAACTCAGACTATAGTATACATTTAAGACACTTAAGTATGCATCAATAACAAAGATACATGATCATACCTTGTCAAGGGCCAAGAAAAATAAAGAAAAACAAAGGATCAAGCACAACCATTCCAACACAATGTGGAATGGGCAAATTTTTCTATAACATGAGTTGCTCACTCTAGGGTAGTGGAACCTTAGTCTGTCCACTAGGTGAGTTGTCCCAAATATGTATGCTCACTCTGGGGTAGTGGAACCTCGGTCAGTCCACTAGGTGAGTTGTCCCAAACATGTATGCTCACTTAGGGTAGTGGAACCTTAGTTTTCCACTAGGTGAGGTTTCCCAATGAGGTGGAAAATTAGAGAATCATATTAGCCTCTCATACCATACCAAAATTATCCTCTTGAAAACTTCAATAAGGCACCACAATGTAATGATTTTTGTAAATGCTTTTGTAATTTCATGTATTTAAGTTTTTTCAAAGGGGATTTTTCTTTGTTTGTGTAATGTATTATTCTTAGGGAGCATTGTGCCTAATGTCTCTAAGAGAGGACAAGTCAAGGATATCACATCATGCTTAGAAATATCACACTTTTGGAGGACATCAAACCCAATGACACCACCAAGAAAAGGTCACGTCACAAGAAGAAGAAAAAAATCATGCCATGAAATATGCTAAAAGATGTCATCAATGTATGCCCCCACTTTAAATCAGTTGCTACACCATTGCTATGAGAAATTGCTTTAAAGTAGCCAATGTTTTTTTTTAAGACATGAGAGCTTTCCTTAGAAAACCCTATGTCAAGTCATATGCTTCCAAAATAAGCTGCATCATGAAATAGAAAGAAAGGGTTGCCCCCACAAATACATAAGTGATCTATGGATTCGGGGTTAGTATGTCTTTGCTACATTGTTGTTATAGAGAATAGAACTATCATCATTCCTCAAATACTCATAAAACTGGAAGAATGACACAAAAAGAGAAAAAAAAATAGAAAAATCCTTTCGGGACCAACATGGAAGAGACCTAAATTTCTTGACGTCTTGCATCATCCCCAAAAGGAAAACACAAGACAAATGAAAATGATAAAGAAAATATTTTGGGTCAACATGGAAGAGACCTAAATTTCTCAACACCTTGCATCATACCCAAAAGGAAAACACAAGACAACTTAAAAATTCTTACGACATAGAGAGGAATGAAGGTACATATAGAGGAATGCACAAAAAGAGAGATACATAAAAAAACAACACGAGGGATCACATAAAGAAACATGAAAATTCAAAAGACTAGTTAGGCTCATGCAAGTCAACCTAGAGCAGGTCGTCTACATCCCAATCTCAGTCTGTATAAACTAAAGGTGGAAAACTAGTTAAAGGGACAACAAGTACTGAACTAGAGGAAGCACCAGGTTCAACACTCTTTCTAGGAGATTTGTCATTTAAGTTCATAGAAGAAGAAAAAAAGTTATTCAACTCATCATGCACTTCTTCATCAATCTTTGATATGTCAATGTCATCATCTAGATTTATCACAATAGTAGGTTGAAGGATAATGTCCATGGAAGGTTCTTGTTTATGTTGCGGTAAGGGTATAGAATCATCATGCATTGCTTCAACTGCAGGTTCAGATTTTTATTTTCTATGTTGTCCTTATCTTCTTGAGTTTGTAACTTATGAGAAATAGCATGTTGTCTATGCCTACACTCTCTAGAACTTTGATTTTGTTTCAATCTGTTATCAATTTGTGTTTGTGTAAGAGCGGGTTTGTCAATCATAGGTTCCTTGTCTTCCTTGGGAGGAATAGAAGAAACAACAGGGGGTTGTTCAATAGCTTTCTCTTTGACTTTGTAAACTTGTTTGACTCTAGGAGGGACAACAAGATTGTTTATGTTATCTCGCGGTCTCTTGTAGAAAATTGTAGGAGGTTTTTCTATAGGTTGCTCTTGTATGTTCAGAAGGGCTTTCAGTTCAATCATTATTTCATCAAGGATAGGTGTTTCAGTGATAGGTTGAGGAATGTTTAGAAGGGATAATTTTGCTATTTTATTTTCCTTGAACATTTGATATGATTTGAAAAAGAAATCCTCACAAGGCTTGATAGGTCCCATAGGCTTGGGCCAAAAGAAATCTAATGAAAAATTCCCTCAGGCTGACACATGATTAAATATACTATGATGCATAGTAAAGATATCATTTCCAAATGGAAAATTTAGACATTTATGCACAACTGAAGGGATGAAATTCATGGAGCAAAGCCATGGATAGCCTAGCTTCACATGAAACTGGTCCGATTAAGGGATGATGTAAAATACATGTAGTGTTTTGATCCAACCTTTAAAGGGAGATCTATCGAGCCTATCATAGGGCAAGCAAACCCATTATGCATCTTGATCCATGCTTTTTTTTTATCAAATGTTTCTTGATATAGCTGATGGACATATAAGAATTCTTTAGTGATCGTATTCTCTCCACCGACGAGATCAATCAATATCCCATTAGTGGGCTTATCATTGATTTGGCCAACTATGTAAAGAGGACCATCAGGTACACACTTAAGTATGTAATTTTGGGAAAAATCAATATCAAGAGGATTTTTAGTTGAGCCCTTATGAGGTCTAGCTTCGATAAATGCTACCACAGTATCTGCAGGATGTTCAATAGTATCCATATTGTCATCATCCGTGTCAACATTCATCACATCATTCTGAGTTTCACTAGCTTTGATAAGATTGACTATGGCATGTATATCATTATTGTTTTCCTTATTCCAATACTCATGAATGAAGTGACTAAGACTATAGACAATTTATGTTCCATTTCTAGTTTTAAGCACTTTCCTTAGGTTTTGTATAATGGGAACTAAGCTAATGTCTATGCATTCACTGAGGATATGGGCTTGTAAGTTTTCAAATGTGTCATCTAGCTTTTTAATGTCTTCTTGCGAGATTTGAACATGTGGTGAAGTCATGGGAAATGAAATATGCAAACTATGAGCCATGAAGGGTTGATTATCAACACTTTCAAAAAGAGAGTTAGGAAACCCAAGTTCCACGATGAGTGAGATATTGTGGGATGACATGAGCCTCCGACTTCATCTTAAAATAGTATTGCTAATAGGACACTAAGTTGTAAAGCTCGTACAATTTTTAAAACCCTAGTGTACAAACCCTAAAAATAGAAAAGGGGCAATGCAACGACCTAGAATGAAATGCAATTTTCATATTCTAAGTAATGCAATTTACTAATTACACTAAATTAAAAATGGTATGTTGTAAATTCAAATTTTGAATTTTAACAATGCACTGAAATGAAGCAATTTAAGCTAAATGCAATGAATTTGATGAAACAACAAATCAGGAAACTGAAAGAGAAAAGTAACAGCAGCAAACAAAAGCCTAAAAATGAGATTTTAATTTCCAAAAAATGCAAATCAAGATCTAACAAGGACTCATTTTCTAGCAAGGGAGAATGGGTCCTAGTTAGGTCTTTTTGAGATGTTTTTATTTATTTTAGTGTGTTTTTTAATGCCTTTTTAGATGCCAAAAGGTTCAAGTTTGACTTGATCATGGACTCATTCGCTAGTAAGGGCGAATGGGTCATGGTTAGATAATTTTAAACCATTTTTGAATGATTTGAAAGCTTTCAATAATGTCTTTCAGTTCTAGGTTTGAGGCAGTAAGTTTTAGCTCCAAATTTTCTAGAAATGCAATGTGAAAATGAAATGAAATAATGTATGAAAAGACCTAGGTTGAAATGCAATTTTTTTTTGATTCAAATGCAATTTTATGAGATATAAATGATATGCACAATGACTAATTTATTTTTGTATTTTTTCAAATTTAGAGAGATGCAAAACAATGCAAATTTAAACCCTATATGAGTTACAAGATTTCAATGCAAAACAAGAAACCCTAAATAAGATCTAATTCAATGCAAATGAAATTCAAGTGAATGCAAGATCTAATCTAGGATGCAATGAAAGACTTCAAAATTAGAAAATTGCAATATTCAATGAGTCAAGTTCACCAAAATGTTTAATGGTGAAAAAGAGGGTTGCATTAAAATGAATCAACAAGATGATGAACCACTACTTTCCACCATAAAAAAATGAATTATTTGTGTGATAAGATGCTAATAAAAATCAAAAATAAATCCTAAAGTAACTATGAGGGGAGTTTTTAGAGCTTAAAATGATGTGTACCTTACTACAAGAAGCCTATTTTTAGGGCACAAAGGACTCATTCAGCTTTAGTGGCAAATGGGTCCCTGGTAGGGTTTCTAAAACTGAGATCTGGGATATTTTCCTTGAAGTCTACACTCTTAAATCCTTGGTTGTCAGCTCCCGAAAACCTATAACAAATTATGTAGCTTCAATTCTTTGTTCTTGCACTATGAAGTTCAATCTTGCAACTTGACAACTTTGACAATTTTGTTTCCAATTTGTTCTCCACTTGATCTTCAACATGTAAATCTACAAACACACACTCGAGAGGATAAAAACTTGTTGATTATTAGTGAATAGGGGTTTTCTTGAGTCAAACCCCTTTTAGGTAATTAAACCAAATGATGAAATAATGTAATTGAATCATGAACATGAAATATGTAATTGATGATACCTTGGATGTTGTCTTGGAGAATAAATTTGCAATCTAGCATGAAGTAGCCATGAAGAATATAGATCTTGATCTCAAATAATATGTGTAACAATGCTTGCAAGTAGATCTTCAATGCTACATCAACTATCTTAGCTCAACAACTTGCATGAATGCACTAAACCCTTGACATGATGAAATGAACTTGAATTGCTACGATAAAATCTTGATAATCTTCCTTGAAATGCCTTTGAATTGCTCTTGTAATGCTCTAATTCTTGAAAAATTGAATACTTAGGCCTATCGTAAACTAGATCTTGTTAGGAGAAACAATGTCAATTAACCCATTATCTATACTAAATCAAGAGATTAACCCAAAAATTCAAACAATTCAAGCCAAAACCAGATTTAGAAACATGAATGTTATTAAAATTCTGCCAAAATCAAATTCAAAAAGGAGGTCCTCATTAAGGGAGGACCCATTCACCACCTAGGGCGAATGGGTCCTAGCACAAGTTTCCAGGACCATTCCTTTGAGGGGTGAAAGAACACAAAAAACATGTATGAAATATGCAAAGAAAGGGGGCTCCTATAGAGGGAGGACCCATTTTCCACCTAAGGAGAAGAGGTCCTAGCACCAATTTATAGGACCTTGATTTTTCCCAATTAAATGTTAAACAATTTGAATTATAGGTGTTGGGATGGATCCTCGAAAGGTGTCATAAATAAGGCTTAAATTTGAATGAAAGGGTATAATTAACTCTAATTAACCACAATTAATTAATGAGACCCTAGATAAGTGTGAAATTGTGTTACAACACTTTACAATACCATAAATAAGGTACAAGTTAAGTACATTTTATTAAAAAGGGGTCCCAAGATCAATGTGAATGTGTACAACACATTACAACACTAAACCTAGGCAACATTAGGTTGATTCAATGACAATTATTCCCAAATCAAGTGAGGAAAAAGGGATACTTTTTCTGTCACTATAGTTTATTGTGCATTTTTTCTTTTTTCTTGTGTGTTTTATCATTTTTGTATGGTCTCTTGCACTCTATTTCCATAGGGTCATCATGGTCTTCTATATCATGGTGTTATAAGGCATATGTTTGCACTTGATCTTTTGATCACGTACTTGGCACATTGTCATCTTGGTTCCTTATACCTCAGTGCATAATGTCAAGTGCAATACAAAATCTAGGTTGCTCTTATCATTGCAGTATGATGCTCATCCATCCTCCCTCTCCATCCACATCTTCATCATCCTTATCTTTTTCCATTCATCTGTAGGTAGTTCATCCTTCTATCCTTTGTCCTTTAGTCTTCCCATCCTTTTTGAGACAACACCCATGTTCTTTGAATCCACATGTCCTCTTGAGGGGGAATACTTTTAATGGGTGTTTTAGCACTTCTCAACATAGGTAATGCATAGGTGCATCACCTCTCTTGAAAGGTAGAAATTTGCAAACAAGTTACAAATCACTACCCCAAGGTCTCTCGGGTGTTAGGTCATGACAATGCTTGGAATGTCTCAGTTGGTTAATGTGATTTTTTGATAATAACAAGGAAACCTTACGTATTTTAAGTTGGAGGGAGATTGGTTCTTTAAATGGAGCTCTTAAGGTGTTGGAGTATATGTGCAATTGCTGCAAGTTCAAAACAACAGTCTAAACTCCACTTTCATCATCAGATTTGGCTTTATAATGATGCCTGAACTTTGCCTAAATTACCATTTCAAAGAAAAGACAAAAGGGAAGGGAAAGGAGGAAGTTCCTAGACCTAAAACTACCAATGAATAGTGATAATGTAGGATGCTACAGTGGACAACCTTCCTGAAACTAAGTTCCACTTAACCAAGTAAACTAATAGTCTCATGAAACTAGTGCTATCTTCTAAAGTCTATAGATTTTCAACTATTCATTAACCATGAAGCATGAATAAAAGATGAAATTTGAGTGCAACAAGAAATCTATGTTCAAACTAGCTTTTCACTGTTGTTTATCATCAATAAACAACAAAAAGCTTGAACAAGGAAGGGCATAAACATAGCATAATTCTTCAACATCAATGAACAACATTAACTAATCTACTAAAGCATGCAAAACACATAGAACAACAAAGTAAATCTACTCACATCTACTAAATATGAGGATAAGACTCATGAAACATGAAGGAAACTCAAGAATCTACCAAAATCAATGAATTTCTATTAGAATTTCAACATGTCTTTACAACAACTCAACTCTCTCTTTGAAAATGAGAGGAGACCCGGCTATTTATAGTTTTCAAAAAGAAAAATGAATGGCCAAGATTTAATCTCATTGTGTGGCCAGGATTCACTACAAATTAGGGTTTCACCTACCCCTTAATATTTTACAATTTTAAAATACATTTCTTGTCTTCTAGCCTATTTTGTCCTCTAGTGCTTGGTACTGTAGCACTTTTGTCTTGTAGCTGATTGCCCTTTTTCTATAGTTACATAGTGAAAAACTCATTGACTGGATTTCCTTCATTCTTCTTCACAGTGGTGTACCCCACAAACCTATTGATTAACACTTGAAGTTTATTCCATTCCATTATGTTGGATTGGAGCACTTGGAAGCTCAAATTTATAGATCTGCTAGTAATCAACTCCCAATCCTTTGTACACCTGGGCATATTCTTGATTACTTGCTCCAATTGGGTGAAATCACAAGTGGAAAAATCCATAAAATTTGGTGTTAGTGTATCGATCTTCTTATGGAAATATGACCTTATTTCAAG
>VDFB02365162.1:0-104866 GCA_007258455.2 Sequoia sempervirens
TAAACTCTCTTTCAATTGAATTTACTTGATGTAGACCTAAGGAAGATAGGTCAAGAACCAAATCTATCATGACACATCTTCCATTTTTGGTGAAACCCCCCAAGCACATGACACAAGAAAATGAACAAGCTTTGTCTGCCAAATATCCACAAATAACCTAGAAATCCAAGTCAAGACATAATGTGGTACCAAAGCGACCAATTAGCAACATGTAGATCACATAAGGATGTTCCTTGAACACCCAACATCACTTCCATATACTTCTTTCATACTTTCATGCCATCGATAGCCATCATAGATCAAATAGGTACATGACACTCTTTTTAGGAAACACATGATACATGACCAAATGATGTAGCATTAGTAGAACAACTTGTGGACCACTTTAGCATATGATATTGGAGTTGAGACATTGCATAGACATTGAGAGAAAATTCACAAAGCCGCAAGAGAAGGGACATCAATGTGGAGAAATGTGGAGAATTTCTTAGACTAGTCCAGACAACTAGCAACACTACTAACCTTCTGCAATTCATAGATTTCTCCTTGGCAACACAAGTGACCTGAAAAAAAGGAGTGCAAAGTACAAAAATTATTGACATTGAATAACAAATCGCAAGACTAGATCTATAACAACGAAGGAATGTAGAGAATTCTCCTAGAAAAACTTTAAAGCAACTTCCTAAACCAAAATCAATTTAGGAACATGTGGAGACCAAATCATTCTTTCAACAACACATATACTATCAAGAACATCAGGAGAGAGAAAGAGGCATACTGCAGACCTACAACAAAATCTCTCCAACATTATTCATGCTTCTAATCCTCATCTTAATGCTTCTAATCCTCATCTTAATGGTTTTAATCCTCATATGAATATATCAGTGTGAGAATAACTCTACTGATAGAAATAATGCATTATATGAACATCAACAATAATAGTACTTTGGATGATAGTCAACCATGAATTTCTTAAACTCTTCTCTTCTTTGATAGGGCATTCCAACCAACCATGAACTTCTTCAACTCTTCAATCAATGTTAGACCAAAATGAATGTAACAAAGACAACTAATGCTTAAGGACTAACAACATATTACTCAAGTACAGACACTAATGACAACAACACAAGCCTTAGTATTGACATCAATAACAACCATCAGTGTTGACATCAATGACAACAATTGCTAACATCTAAGTTATGACTAACTTTGTAGAAATTGAAGCTATTTAATTTTCCATTTTTAACATTTGAAATTGAGATATTTTATCCTTAGTGTTTGCCAACAACCTATTAGCCATGTTTTATTGGTAGAAAAACGCATTAGTTAAAACCATGACAAAGGTGCAAACATATTACTTCTTTTGTTTTAGCATATTTCTCTAATCACTTTATCATGTTTTCATGATTGTTGGGCAAGAATTTGGAATGACAAGACCACCAAAAAGGGTGCCTCAATTCTAATTTTTATCTCCTTAAATGCTAGCAAAAATTTACTAAGTAATTATCAAAATTTCAATATTTTTTAGAGGAAAAAGTGATGGTAAAATGAACAAAAATATGTGCCTAAAGTGTCTTATGCTTCTTTTCCATTGTTAGGCACACTTCACTAAGGAATTTCCTTCTTAGAGGAGAAATAACGTGGCAAAACAAACCAAAAAGTGTACGTATGAGGAGATTCACATGACTTATACTAAAAAATGGAGAGTACGTAAGAATTCCATTGGCTTTGCCATTCGAATTGTGCACCAATGGAGAGAACACGTAGGAAAACCACCCTAGGAACATACATGGCCTCTTTATCCCATTTATATGTTGAGGTAGAATACACTTAAGTTTTCCTAAAAAGGAAAATCTAGAAGAATTTTTTCATTAATTTCACCACTTTTCTACTTTGTATGAAATTAGTAGCCCACAAGTTTAATTTTTAAATAACAATTTCAAGATATCAAATATTAATTGTAACTTTTATAAAAGGTATTTAAAAAATTTAGTCAACATCCATTTCTAAGAAAAACACAACTTGGACAAGTGGATCTTCATTTTGATTATGACTAGCTTGTCAATTGTATATGTGGCATATTTGTTACCTATTTTTAGCTACAACTCAAAATAGGTGGAGCTAAATTGCATTCATCACAGAAAGGTGCAAAATTTCTGCTAAAAGTATTCATTGAATTTCAAATTTTGATTATGCAAATGTTTGTAATAGAAGAACTCATAAATTTGCATAAAAGAATGCTATTTTTATTCATATTGGAAAGACTGAAGTCCGGCACAAGCCGCGGGAGTAACTAATTTGATTTTCATAATTAAATGATGGATAAAAGAAAAGAATGTAAACTATACAACTGAAAATAACATGAGCATAAGATAGAAGGTGATTCGACATTGCCTGGAATGACGAATCGTCTTCACGTTAAAGTCTTTAGTTGTTGTGTTGTGCTTTCGAATTGATCCAACTCCAGGCTCCAAAAGCATCTGCAACTATGATGAAAAGTGGTATTAGAGATGGTCTCTAAGCAATGAAAAATCATATCCTATCCTATGCCTACATTTCCAACAAGAATATAATCTACATCCTTTCGAGCATATATTAGATGATTAAGTAATCAAATTGATGTCACCAAAGAAAACATAATTCAATAAAAGCTTCATTTATTTTGCTAACATGTTTGTTTAAGTGTGCAGGTACAGGTATAATCATCATTCCAATTGACATATATGCTTATGAGTGGTGTGAAATGTGGCTCCCACAAGGGTTGAGCCCAACTCATAAATAATTGATCAAGCAACATGTAAAAACAGAGCGATGACAACATTATGATATTCTCTTAAATCATAGCAGTTAATGAATGCATGATAGTTTGATCATCAAAACTCATAATCAAGGAAAGCAATCATAGATTTGTACAACCATACACAGTCCACAGAAGACCGAAATAGAGCATCATCATCATAAGAAACAGTTACATGTGCAAAGGAAATGTGTATTTTGCAAGAGTTAATGGAATTACAAGGAAAACAAGTGCATGGCATATTAATAATAGTGTTGGTAGTCCTAACAGTTTGAAAGGAAAGTTTAATTATCCATCTATTATCTTATGTTTGCATTGGCTGTCCATACCAAGGAGATTTTCAGATATGCTTCTATAAAATATGTAAGCGATGTAATGTAGTAGTAACATGAATACAATGATCAAGCTACAATTCCTTCATCAACTGCTATGAGAGGCAACAAATTTGAATACAAGTATAGCCTTTCATTGGGTTAGAAAATAGTTCATCTCATGAATAGTCTAGCCAAATGTAAAGAGGGTAGATCCAATTCCATTTTTACAATAGGAGATCTTGTAACAATTAACATGAATTGCTTATGCTTTCACAACTATTGTTTATACTTATCTCACTGTGTCTTCACTTCTTTTCTGAAGAAGTTAAGGGCTAGGTGAACAAACATCATGAAGATTACTGCCATTTAATTACTTTTGATCATGCATATCAAAGTGTAGGCACTAGATAGTGAAGGTACAATATAGGAGTCAATTATATTATACAAATAATGAATGCCCTTTTGAAAGGAGGTGGGGCAACATACAAATGGTGGATTTCTAAAAAGAAAAATTTGTTCAATAGAAGGACAAAGATGACAGTGTGGTTGAGATTCAAATTCAAAGCAATGTTTAGTATGCTGACCTCTAAGAACAAGTAAAGTGGACAATATTCAATGGACAGCTAAGGCCATACAAAGAGGAGACAGTGACAAAATGAGATCACAGTCATATAGTTCTCAAATATGCAGTGGACACAATTATACACCAGGGCAGATTCAATCATAAAAGAATGAAGTACAACAACAACTCATTCATGTAAAAGTCATTTTTTTTTCTGTTGCATAATACTCTGAAGCATTGAAAGGAAAATGAAAAAACCTTGTTTTAGATTGCTGTCCTCTCATGAGATCTCATGCATACCATGATCTTGCACAAAATGAAGACAACCTAGAAAGAGAATGAAGGCTGTGAGTTTCAAAAAAAGCTCCAAATAACAAATTTAAAACCATTGGAGTTTATGCACTTTTTTTTTTGGTTAACAAAGTAAAGAAAAGATGGAATCCATGAGTTTTGCACAAAAGAGCCATGCAAAGCTGGGTAATTTAATTTAATTTTATTTTTGTTTCTGTAATAAAAACCATGGAAGTCATGTCATGCCAAGAAGGAAGCTCTATTCGAGCTCATACAACAAGAGAGGATGCCTATATGGGTCAAAACTCGTGATCTACAAAGGGAGAGGTGAAGCCCTCAAAATGAAGCTGCGACCCATAATACAAAGTTCCAGATGAGCATAAAGGAATCTCATAGAGGGAGGCTTGTATAATGTAATTACTCACAAGAAAATGCTTTAAGAAACCCACATAAAGGTCATGAGTTTTGAACCTCACAGCAGAGGAATTTAACTTTTCAGTCACAAGAAAAGCCATTCCCAATATTTCAAAAGCTTACTTGAGTATAAAAGGCATGAAGAGCATGAGAAGAGGAGCCAAACTTTCCTTGTTGCAATGCCATGAAAATCATAGAGGAAACAACAGTATGTCGGCTGGAAGGCTCCAAAAACTTCAAACTTGCAAATCCACATGGCAGTGCAATAGTTCTCAAGTTCAAATTCTAGAAACACGAAGAATCCATGGCGTTCCAAGAACATAGGAGTAAATGAATGAATTATATCAAAATATTATGCATACAGCCGTGGCTATAAAGCCAAAAAACATTTCCAAAATGGAGTCATGAGGCATAAAATACTAAGAATCGACTTACCATTAAGTCAAAACAGAAATTTCAACCTCCCGGCAGAAGATTCAAGTAACTCTCATGAAAGAGTCGACCCAAACTAGCAGCATGGCAGGGCATCAAGCAACTAAAACAAAAATGAAAAGTGAAGTGTGAAATGAATGAGATTTTAGGGTTCGATAGCCTTTTTTCCCTAATTCCAATCATGATGTTTTTATCATGTTTTAAATAGAAATCACTTTTTGTTTTATTTTCGCCCATGGTCTTGACTTTTAAGTCAAATGACCTTGTGATTTGTATGGGGCCAATGAACAAAGTTTGAGATCACTAAGGTAGGAGCAATATGTTTGCTTCGTGAGGCTTATTGAGGAAATTTCTAAACATGCCGTGAGCTTGAGGAATTTATTCATTTTATTGCATGATTTTAGGTATAGAATTGAGAATTAGTATTTTTAAAATCTAATAATATGTTTGCATGCTATTATTTTTGTAAAGTCAATTAATTAAATGATAATTTATAAATCATTTAATTAATTATACTCTTTTAAATGCAAACATAAACATGAAGTTAATCCTTAATCATGCATGATCAACAAGGCATGAAGTTGGAGTTTGACTATAGCCTCAAGTTAGAGATGCATGTAAGATGCTTATTTTAGATTGTACATGGAGGATTAGTATTTTTTTTAATATCTAATAATATGTTTTGTAAACTCAATTAATTAAATGATAATTTATAAATCATTTAATTAATGAGACTCTTTTGAGGAGGGAAATATTAAAAATACTAAAAAAAATTCACTCATGCACAAAGTGGAGCTTCAATTTTAGTTATTTGAGGTTTCTCTTTCAATTCCACATCAGTTCGCAAGGTGTTTTGATCAAGCACATGGAGAGGTGAAGTTTTCTAGGCACAAAGTGCAATTTCATTCAGTTTTGGGCTATTTTTATTAGGATTTTCTCTTCTGCTCGGATTTCACATTGGAGATGTTGTTTTCACTTTAGTTCTCATTCAGTTCTATTATTGGTTGCTTTGTGCATGCCTTTTGTATATATTGGAAAAAGTTTAGTCTTTTTCCTCTAGTTCTATTTTTCAGCCTTTGCATTCTGCAAAGTGAATTATCATGTAACTCAACTTTCATATTCAGATTAATACAACAACAGGTTTACAGGTTTATGTGTGTCATTTTGTAAAGATTCCTTCAATTGCAGTGAAATCAAAAGTCTACCTTGTCATTATGTTGTTTTTATGAATGATTTGATGAAGTTTTACTGTGTTTAAATATCAGAACCTTTAAAATCTTTGCTTTATTTGTATTTGCATGCATTCAAATAGTAAAAATCACAAGTCTAAGGTTGTGTAAAGGAATAATATTCTGCTTTGCTGAGAAAACCCTATTTTCCTTCAAAGGTGGTTTATTCACACCTTCCTTAGAATCATTTTTGTGGTCAAACTGTTAAAATTGACTTGTGTGGATGTTTTTTGAAATTTATTGTGAATCATAGTTGCAGATCTTTATCAATGAGGTGAATCACCTCCAGTTTATAGTTTCACATGCATTTAGCAATAGTTCTTCTATCCCTTTTCTAGCAAGTTACCAGTTATTAATTTAAGAATCATATAGGAACTAGCCTAGAATATGGAGGTCTATCTTTGCCATAGGAATACACACAACCTAAAGATAGTTCCCATGTTTCAACAGATTGCTAAATTTAATCATTCAAGCGTTCGGGTGCAATCTGATTGATAACAATTTTTGGCACGCTAAAACTTGATTAACTTGTAATAGCTTTCCTTTTACCTCTCAGTGTACTAAGTATTTTCCTTCAAAATCTTAGGTGTCATGCTATGTGAATGATTTGATAAGGAATCTATCGTGTTTTAATCTCAGGAACCTTTATTTTCCCATCTCATTCATATGTGCTTGTATACAACTAAATTTTGATTCCATAGGTTATATGTTGTGCGTCTGACTTATTTTACTATTTTAGTTGTGAAGACGTTCTTTTCCTCCAAAGATGGTAATACAATCAAGCCTTTATATAAATTATTTATGTGGTTAAACTGTTCAGATTTAGTTGTGTGAATAGGATTATTGAAAATTAATTGTGAAACAAGTTGCATGCAACATCGTTATCTAAGTGCATTGCCAAACATAAATTAGTTTTTGCATTCATTTCAGCACTTTCTTCCCTTTTCCCAACCAGTTTCATTAGTTAAAACGGAAGAACAAATAGGAAACTGGCCTAGAATCCGGAGGTTCAATCTCATTATAGGTCACTCACAACCTGAGTTTGATCCAATGTTACACGAGATTGCAAAGCTTTCTAGCCCTGCATGCAGGTGCAAATCCCTGTGATAACAATATCATGTTCATTGAGGGTGCTTTCTTACACAACAAATGAGAAAATTTGGTTTCTAGTTTATAAAATATAAGTTTCTATAACATTTTAAAGAAAAGTTACAAGAACTTTGCTAATGTATTATGTTTCCTCATAGTTAAAATGCACCATAGAATTTAAATCTAGATGTATTTAATTTATACCAAGATCCAAGTATAATATATAAAAGTATGAAAATACAATAAATGGTGATTGATTAAACACACAATCACTATATTCTAAATTTTGGAGAGTAATGTAGATTGGCAACATATGCTTTTAAAACACGTTGTTATCAACTACACTACCAAATATGCAACAAAAGTTGAGAAGGTTTCATAAAATCATTACGAAATGTTGATATCACTTACAAACATTACAAAAATCAATGATTCAACAATAAGAGACACATACACATTTTTACTAAACTTTTATGGAAAGTGATATAGAGGCACAAGAAACATCATATATTATTGTAGTCCCCATGAGTATAATGTAGAAAATGTTTGTCCCTCTAAAATGTTGCACAACAGTTTTTTCAAACTAGTAACACAAAGAGATGAACATGAATATGAGAAATGTAAAAATTATTTCATTAGTTGATACACTTCTAGTTTTTGTGCCATGGAAAGTGTTACATTTTTTATTTTTGCTAGATCTTGGACATGAGATCCCTAGCAAATAGGAGAGAACAAATGGGAGCCCATGAGTTTAGAAGTTACAATTTACTACAATCCTTGAGCAATAATTTAATGAATTTATTATTTTTGTTGGTCAAAATTGTTGCTTTGTAATTTATTTTGTGATAGATAGATATCGGGTGTTGATGACAATACAATCATAATAAATTATGAATGATGCAATTATAATCATTATCATGTTAAGAGAATAAGTGCAAGATGAAATTAAAAATCATAATGACTCAAAGAATGATAATTTTCAAGTTCAATAAAACACATTTGAACATGAGTGAGAGATGGTGTCTAGGCTACCTTGTTCTCAAAGTATGCAAATGAAATTGATATGTGAGATAGGATAAATATTGATATGCAAGCATCATGGGATGATGACAATTAAGGAGAAGAATACATATACAAGTAATACAATTCATAACCATAAATATAGATAACAGGTTGCTCATTCAAGATGACACATCATCAATTTTCTCATTTGAAACCTTATAGTGTTGAGGGAAAAGAGCATGTGAAAAAATGATGTGACCATAGGTTGATGAATATCAAGGAGATGAATACATATATAAAATCAATACAATTCATAACCACAAACAAAGATAATGATATACTTTCAAAATGATACACCATTAATTTCCCATATGAAACCTTAAGTGCTAGGAAAAAATGAGTATGTGACATAATCATGAGACATTATTATGATAATAAAAAAGACCAATTGCACATAACACTCTAAGGAAAAACAAGAAGAAGAAAACCATATATCTCATTGGGGTTATTTGTAAAGCACTTAAAGATTAATAAACACCACAATATTGCCCCTTCTATTACTTGTACCGATAACACTTGCAACATTCAATATAAATAAAGATTAAAAGTTATGAATCACATAATGTGTTTATAAACATGTCAGTATAAAAATGATGTCTTCCAATATATTATTTGTCTTAGACTTAGATGAAGATTTTATAACTTAATTTAAAATCCTTCTTTAGGTTAGTGCAAGCTAAATCATTACTTGGGTTGGTATATAAATTATATATCTTCCAATGTGTGGGGTTGTGGATGTGGGTGTGTGAGAGAGATGGAGAGATTGTCTTTCAATCCATGTATAATTTTCCAAATCTCAAAGTATGAGCACACTCTATATTTGTCAAGCATATGCTAATCTATTTTTCCAATTTCATGTATATTTTACTAAGTTATGTTAAAAAAAAAAACTCATAAATATTTCCAAAAACTTGCATTAAAAATTAATATTTATTTATTTATTAAAAAAAAAGAAAAATTTGCACCTTATTTATGTGTTCTTTACATTTCTACAAAGTTTTATGAGAAAATATTATTGTTTGTTCAAAAAATGTGTGACAAATAGACCCCTACTCTTTCTGCTTTAAAAAAAAAAACTCATTTTGAAATATGTGATTTTCGCCAAAACCATTTAAAATTATTAAAATAATAATGATGTATAAACTACATTCAAAATGATAAAAAAATACTTTTCAAAGATTTGTAGAAATTCATTCAATTGGTTACACAACATTAAGTTTATTTTGAAAATAAAATATTGTTTGACCTATTATTAATGTGCACTCATTCTCTTAATGGAAGACTTAAAAAAATATAATTCAAGTGCCTTCCATTTGCAATTGAACACTATATTATTAGGAAATTCTCATTGTGTTCCTGTTCTCAAAGTCTTTAATAGACACAACACACTTTGCATACCGATAGCATTCAATACTACTCATTCACTCTCTTTTTTATCTTATCTCTGGTTGGAGAGCAGGAAATTATGAAAAGAAATGAATGTGGCATTGCAAGTGATGTTTTATTTATACTTTTGAAATGGTGAACAAAATACAAAGGAAATGAATTTGTCTACATGCTTCTCTATCTTTTTCACTCCATTTTAACATTGTCCACATCAATTCAATCACCAACATAAATATTTTGAAGTAATGAAACAAAACCTGGGAAAATCATATGCGTTTGTTTAGAAGTATTGGTTCTAGAATTCAAGTCCAAAGAAAATCTATAGAGATTGTTACATTTCATGGTAGACTTTAACCAATACAATATTGGTTTTCATGGGTCATTTTAATATACGGTAGAGTCAGTATTACACAAATTATCGTCAACAATTCATCGTCATAATAAATTCATTTTGTGGAAAATTCACTGTCAACAATTCATCATCATGGATAATTCACTGCATTATTTGTGAGGCATAGTTAACAATACCAACTATTAGATTATATAGTTGTTATATGTATATTTGGAATAGTACAATAATAGAGATGACTGATATTGTTGTATAATTGGTTTACTAGAATAAAATAAAATACATTGAAAAATGTTTTCATTTTTATTATCATAAATCAAAATTTCTAATTGTATATGCAACGACAATGAATTGTTGGTGGTGAATTTTCTATGAGATGAATTTGTCATGACGATGAATTGTTGAAGATGAATTTGTTGACGGTGAATTGTTGGCAGTGAATTTTCATAGAACCAGTATAACCTGATGAACATAAATCTATCATTATAGATGCTAACATTTGGTGGTCAATATTAGAAGAAGGACTAATTTTTCTTTCTATTAATACTCAGCAAACAATCGATTGGAGAGTCATTGTGCCACAACATAATAGCTTTCCTAACGGTTTAAATCTTGAAAGTGAAAAAATGGCAAGAAGTGTAAATGTTTTAACCACTCTAGAATGTTGGAGGAATGTGAAGGCTACTACTTATACTATTAATGAACATGTCAAGGCTGCAATTTAATAGAATGAATTGAGTTTGAAATAGTGGTGAAATTGAAAACCAAATATCAATTTTAAGGAACTGAAAACAGTCTTAAAATTTCCAGCTGCAATAACATCCTTATGCATTCAAGCCAAAGGTGCCATCTTGGTTATCGCTTAACATAATAGCAAGTTTGCTACAACTAAAATCATTTATGGGAAACAGCTTTCTAAGTGGAGAATGGATGCATTTACCATCATGCCCCTTTTAAAGTAGTTAGCCTAAAGACCACACCAACAGAATTAAAATATTAGCACTGCCTTCCTATTGTTTTGTCCATTGATATTGGGACTAATTTTCAAAGAAGTGCAAGATAAGTCTGATGTCCCCAAAGATATTTTTCCCCGAATTCATATTGGAAATCGTTGAAGTAGCTGGTGGATTTGACCAGAAAAATTTGTTGAGGACTGGTAGCTTTGGCTTAGCGTACAAAGACATTATTGGTGATGATAAAAGGTTGTTTTTAACTTCTCAATTTGATGATAAAAGGTTCTATAAAGAGTGCAAAGTGTTGGAAGAAGTTGGGCAAAATAATTTGGTAAAAATCATATCCTTTTTGTCTAGTATTTGGACACAAAGTATTGGCTCTAGACTGGCAGGCCTGGAATTTGACGGCCACCCCTACCTGTTATATGAAAATTTTGTGATGGTTTGTTCATTTAAATGCATGTCACTTTACGTTCTATGAAAAAAATTAACTGTCAAAAAAATATTTAATTTATTTATTTTTGTATGAAATCTTTTATATTAAAACATTATTGATTTTATCAATCATACATATTAAATATGTTTTTTTTAATAAATTTCTATTTTTAATGTAACACAAGTAATTTGGTTATTTTTTAAAATATTATGTATCATATAAATTAATTAAGTTGACTAGAAATTAATTTATTGATTTCATATGTGCAATATCATAAATGCATCCACATATGTGCAAATATCATAAATGCATCCATCAATTTGAAACTATTTTATTTGAGTTAATTTATTTTATATTACAAATTGATTTTATTTTCCATATACATTTTAAATTCAATTATCTAAAAACACATTTAAATATCAATTTCAAACCTACCAAAAAATAGTTATATAAAATTAAAATTAATTTAATTTCTGAATTGGTCAATCTAAAAACACATTTAAATATCAATTTCAAATCTAGCAAGAAATAATTATATAAAATTAAAAATCATTCAATGCCCAAATTTGTGTTATGTTATTATTCATATGGATATCTTATATATATTTAAAAAAAGTAAAATTAGAAAATATTGATAATTAGAAATAAATGTAAAAATCTTAAATTTAATGTTACAAGAAGTTTCTAATTTCATAGAAAATAAATCTTGTTAAAATATTCAAAAAGTTAAAAAACAATTATATTCTATTTTGAAAAGATTTTGAATTAATATATGTTTTTATAATAAATATTATAAATCATATATATTAATATAAAGCAATGATAACTATTAGTAAAAATGTCAAAATCTTTAAAAAAATTAGAAAGAACTATATTTAATCTTGAAATAATTAGAAATAAATGTAAAAATCTTAAATTTAATGTTACAAGAAGTTTCTAATTTCATAGAAAATAAATCTTGTTAAAATATTCAAAAAGTTAAAAAACAATTATATTCTATTTTGAAAAGATTTTGAATTAATATATGTTTTTATAATAAATATTATAAATCATATATATTAATATAAAGCAATGATAACTATTAGTAAAAATGTCAAAATCTTTAAAAAAATTAGAAAGAACTATATTTAATCTTGAAATAATTAGAAATAAATGTAAAAATCTTAAATTTAATGTTACAAGAAGTTTCTAATTTCATAGAAAATAAATCTTGTTAAAATATTCAAAAAGTTAAAAAACCATTATATTCTATTTTGAAAAGATTTTGAATTAATATATGTTTTTATAATAAATATTATAAATCATATATATTAATATAAAGCAATGATAACTATTAGTAAAAATGTCAAAATCTTTAAAAAATTAGAAAGAACTATATTTAATCTTGAAAAGATTCTATTTTCAACAGATTTTGAATTAATAAATATATCTATAACAAATCATATATATTAATATAAAGCTAAATTAGAAAGAATTATTCCAATTCTAAACTAATTTATATTTTTATCATAAACATTATATATATATGCCTACAATAATTTTTTACGGTTTAATAAATATATCTATAATAAATCATATATATTAATATAAAGCTAAATTAGAAAGAATTATTCCAATTCTAAACTAATTTATATTTTTATCATAAACATTATATATATATATATATATATATATATATATATATATATATATATATATATATATATATATATACATATGTATATATATGCCTACAATAATTTTTTACGGTTTAATAATAATTTCAAGTGTAATGTTTACGATTATATAAAAATATAGCAAGTCAAATCATACGGTTTAATAAATTTTTAGGTTGTAATATACCAAAATGCTAAAAACGGCCAGATAGACCATCAAATTCCAGGCCTACTCTAGAGTTTATGTCCAAAGGAAATCTCGAGAAACATATATTCAAATTCTATCGTTTTCCTTGAGGGAGACATGGAACATAGCAATCATATTATCCATAGATTATGATACTTGCATCATGATTGTAAATTGTAAGTTCTTAATTTTTTATTAAGGGAAAAGGTTTTGAAAGAGGCCATCCTTTTGGAAAGATCACAGAAGATATATTATGGAAGCTCAAACAATGAAATGAAACATGAATATAGAATAATCTACACAAAGGTTGAAATGTAGTAGCAAACAAACAAAACTCAGAAGGGCAAGATAACAAACTCAGGGCAAAACTAGTTCAAGGTGGCTTGAAGTTATAGTGCTTAAGGAGCTTTGAATTCTACTAGTAGCATGATTCTTTGATTCAAAAGAGCCAACTTCCATTCTGACAGTACTCTCATTTCCAAGAACCAACCTTGAGTCTGGAGAGATCATAGGGCTCCCATCTAGCCTCTAAACCAAATCCAAGTTCTTAAATAAGATGAGAAAATACCAAGGTCCCCTTACGAACCTCCTCCAAACAACTCACATTAGACCAAGACCTACTCTTAAACACACAATTGATTTTTTCAAAGTTAGCCATATTGGAAAAAGGATGCACACTATATCAATACACCCCAAGGGTACCACATCCATAGTCTAAGGTAGACGAGGCTCCATTTGAGCTTTTTTCTTCAAAAACTTATGCATTCTTCTAATGTTCTTGCAATCTTTTAGAAGCCTGACTAGACCTATGGCCTTTATGACACATCATCAAGGAGTCCTCATAAAAAATCTCTTGCACCTTTACTCAGTTTAGAGGATAAGGTGATCGGAGAAGGAAGCACCTTATCCACATTAACATCTTTATGTTTGTTTGATAGAATAATACATAGATGGAAAATGTGTTTGTTTCAAGTTCCAATCATCATGTTTGTTGCATACATTGAATAACATTGCATAGAAAGAGAATAAACATTTCTTTGCATTAAATCATAATGAACACCATTACAAATCAAATTTGCATTAAACAATAAACTAAAATCAGACTTGCAAAAATTATTGAGTCTTGATTACAAAGCCAAAATGTGTATTTTCATAACTTCAAATGATCAGAAAACTTCTCCAAACTCCTCCAAATGACTTAGAACCAACAACCAATAAATACATATTTAAAAACATAGAAACAACCATGCCAAAAGGATGCAATTTTGTGTGACCAACAAATGCACATGACCAAAGAAGAATGGTGCTTTCCTTGAGGGCAATTCACCTTATAAATTCAATCCTTCATCAAAATCCACAAGTGATGGCTCAAAAGATGGGGCCCAACAAAGAGGAATGCAATGAAATAATACCTAGAATGATACTTAGCAGTCCCACTGAGTTATGAGAAAACTTTCATTTTACAGTATCTCAGAAAAAGCACAACACACTAAAAAGGCATCTAATCACTACCAAACTTGAACAACACTCCAAGAAAGGTCACATCACACCAAAAAATAAACACCCATATCAGAAAACTTCATAAATCTTCATCTTTTTCAAACCCAAATCACCAAACCAAACCAAAATCGTTGTCAATATCAAACCAAAAGCACCAACCAACTAGGGTGCATGTTTCACCACCAAAACCAACACCACACCTAGCCTCAAACAACTCACATAGGGTAGGAAAGGTCCCAAACCCACCATTCTCTTCCTTCACACAAGAAACAAACACATAAACCTTGGCATACTCTACCATAATTTTTTAAAGATAGGGGAAAGGACAAGGCCTCTATGCGACCCCTCAAACCACCAAAACCACCCAAATCTTTCCTTGTAATAAGAAAAGTGCAAATTTTCATAGAAAGAAAAGATAGGATATGAGGATTATCAACACAAACAAGCTAAGAATCCAAGCTCGCAAACTAACAAGCTTTCCACCAAATGTCAATTATATGTTCATACTCCTCAATATTTAGCTCACTCCACCGTCAACAACACCCTCTCCATCATCTGTCATCCTCATGTCCACCTTCATCACCTACTACACCCCAACCATTCTTACATGACACCTATTAAAAAAAAATATTCCCTCCCCTTGACCTCTCCATCCTCTCCATAAATCATAAGTTGTTATATAAAGCAAGGAAAGATTACTATGAACAAGATTATGGCAACCCATGTAACAGATCTTGACATTGCCCAAATAATTGTGGCCCATAAAACATCTACCCAAGAAGTGGTTCAAATCTAATATTAATAGGATCAAAAGCAACATTACACTAGAGATTGTTTTATATGTAATTAGCTTCTTTGCATAATCTCTATCCATTTTCAAATGGCTCTTTTAATGATCTAACTGTCTAGAAATTTTTTATTTTTCAAATGTTAAGTATGGAGTAGTGAGGATGGTATCCACAATGTTGATGTTTACAATCAAGCTATTATGTTATTTTTTATTTTGATAAAAGTAGGATTGAAGGGCTCATACCTTTATACAACAAAATACCAATTGGTAGATCTATATAACAAGTACCATGAGCTATGGAACAAACCAAACCCAATGAGAGGAAACAAAGAGGGATACAATTACAACCAAGCTACCACACACCTACTTCAACCAAAAATAGCATGGACCCCTAAGGCCCCACTTAGACTATGCAAAATCTTTATGTTTAGCCTCACACCCTTCACTCTAGTGTGAGATTGGGAGATAGATTTAGGAAGACTTTTCTTTCACCTTCTAACAAAAATACATGAAATATTACCATCCAAGTCCTTAGAACAAGGAAAAGCAAGGGGATTCCTCCATATAGGGCCCATCCATGTGCATATAAGGAACAATAGAATGACAATGTGACATAGCTAAATGACAAACCACCACCATATGAGTAGGATGAAGCTAATCCAATTCCAATGCATAGTAGTCTTAGTGATCAGAGTAGGAGGTTGGTATTCTCCAATGGGAGCTAATGTAGTAGTAGGGGCAAGGTATGTCAGAGCTCCACCATGTGCTTGAGAACCAATATCTTGAGAAGTCTCGTCGTCTTGAGAGGAGTCATCGACCAAGGAGCCAAGGGCATGAATAGTCAAGTGATGTTTGCAAGAATTCTTCCCCCAAGTTATTGCACCTTTGCATTGAGAGAGAGAAAAAACAACTATGTAACTAATGGAAAAGAGCATTTTATGAATCTAAAGGGGAGACCCTCATAGTCAAGCAATTGATTCAAAGGTTATCCCTTACCATCAAAACCACATCCACATGAAAAAGGTTATTATGTCATTGCAAATACTAACAAGAAAGAATCCAAACTACTATATGATAGTGGGGAGATTAAAGTTTTTGACAAGTTGGTATGTATGCACTTTTCTATAGAGTTTTAGGAGATTATTATTAACTTACAAAATTCTAGGAATATTTGAAAATTTATTTTCATTTTTGTCCTATCATGTGTATGTATTGTAAGTTGTATGTTCACATGTACATGCATGCACATGTGAGAACACATACATGCATGCATACATACACATATATATAAACATACAAACACATAAATATCAAGGGTACATTGGGACATGTCCCCTTCCATTTTGTAGGTGTCCCCATATTGTAAAAGTTCTTAGGATGTTGTGATGCCTTGTAAATATCCCCCCACTATCCCCTAACCCTTAAGTCTACTAGGAAAAATCTTGGGAATATGTAAAATTGACCCAAAAATATAGTGAATGCTTAGTACCTTTCCAAAAAAAGCTTTTAAAAATTCACCCAATTTCAATTCAAAATTAAAAAATAAATTTTCCTATGGGTCCCCATGTCACACTCAACCATAAATACACAAATCATAGTCTCTTGTCCATCGCAAATCACATTTTCACACCTAAACAAATTACAAAGGTGAATTTGGAGAGAAAAAGAATATTAATTGTTTGAAGAGAAAGACAACTTGAGTGATCAAATTTAGGGTAGGGAGGTGTTACATTAGTGGACAATAAGGAGGAGGAGAGCATTAGTAGAGATAATTATGCATGCTTCTTTTCTTTCAAAGTACAAAGGTTTTTTTTTCCTTCTATTTCCAATTTGCACTCACATTATTTTATCACAAAACAAGATGGGCAATAGCAATGATGGTAGTGTCATGAAATAGAGAAAGAAATATAATATTAATTTAGGTCCATCAATATGTGGGAGTGGTGTGGGTGAAGTTGTTTGAGTACCCTTTGGCTCTCAAAAATGTTATGCAAAAGGCACTTTCAAACCCCTCTAAACCTCTTCTCCAATTTGTGATAGCTATAGACAAAGACAAAGAAAATTTTGAATAATGGAGAAAGGTTGGGGGAGAGCCTAGGGTGTGGTTGTATCATATTTTCAATACATATTTTAGAGGGAGCTATACCAAGGAATACCATCGCTTGGGCATACAAGACAAGATGTTAAGGTTTGCCTACAAATAAACACAACTAGGAAGGTAGAGGTTAATAGATTTTTTATGGAGGGTGAAGCAAGTGTAGTGTCAAAAAATGTACTCCTTTACATTTTCACACTATGTTTGGTTCCCTTAACTAATTGAGCTTAATTAAGCCTCTAATTGTCTAAATTTTGCATTTACAAGACTAATTAATTGCAATTTTTGAAAGGGAAAATATGATTTAATTAATGCATTCAGTATTTTTATCTCCAAGAAGTGAATAGGTCATGATTATTTAGGTCAAGATCCATTCTCCCTTGGTGGAATAGGTCCTCCTTAAGCTCACAATTTCAAATTTTAAGCATGTTTTTGGCAGCATCTTAAGGTCCTAAATTCAAGTTTTAAGTGTTGACTTGTAATGTTTAATTTTTGAGAAATTAGAAAATTGTTTATAAAAGCAAGGTATTTTTATCAAATTCAAATCCTAAGGTACTAGGGGCTGATTTGAGGCTCTCCAACCAAGGCGAACTAGGGTTGGAATTCTTGGTCGGAAACGTGCGCTTGTGGGGGTGGCCGTACGCCCCCCCACCCTGGTTTTCCCTGACCGTGGGTTCCCTCTCCCCGTAACTTTGAACATTTTCATTCTTCATTTTTCGTATGCCACGAGGTTTTTCTTTTCTTCTTCTTTCTGTGTCTGCGTTTCTTGCTATTGTGAGTGAATGGAGGGGGGTACAGAGCCATCCCCCTCCAGTATTAATGGGGAAACAAACAAAAAGGATGAACCGTCATCTGGCTTCACACAAAAATATTTCAAGGAGGCTCTGGCAAAGAACGAGGAGACAATTCTTGGGGACACTAGATTCTTTGTGGAAGCCTCAACTGACGACGTTGGAGCAGATCAAGGTAAGTCTCCCTCGACCGTTTCCAAGGACTTATTCATATCTCCCAACAAGGATCTAAAATCTGTAATTTCTAGCGAAAGAACTAGACTTAAAAACACTACAATATTCTTTGTGGCCTTAGATGCCAGGAAAATGCCAGCTAGAAAATTCCTAGACTCCTAGCTTGCCAGAGTTTTGGAGGGAAATTTGGAATCCATGTAAAATTTTGTCGAATGATTCAACGTAGGCTTTTCGTCATTTTCTTGGAAAATCAGGCCATGCAAGAGAAAATCCTTGAGAAGCCCTACTGGAATGTGGGCGGTTGCACTTTCCGTGCCCTTTCTTGGTCACCAAAAACCATAGTTGAGGAGGTCATTGCACTTTCGTGCCCTAGATGGTTCACGATTAAGAATCTCCCGCTGGAATTCTGGCGTTTGATCCCCCATATTCTGGCTCCAATCGGAGTTGTGGTTAAAATTGATGAAACTAAATTAGTCTTACCAAACTTGGATGTGCATGCTCTAATCTCCTTGAACCCCGATGTCGAATTCCCTGATAACATTGTCATTAGAGAAGATCTAGGGCAAACTGTGTGTCCTCTAGAGATTCTCGGTGGTATCAACGCATGCTATTTATGTTGTAGGGAAGGGCATATAAGGAAAAACTACCCCATTATCGAAAAGGTTACTAACCCTGCCTCTCCCAGCAAGATGTTGAATAAGGAAAAAGGGGGCAAACATCTTGAGAAATATTTTCATAGTGGTAGCTATGAAGGGCCATCGTCCGCAGGAGTAGAGGGAAATAACTCTAACCCTAACTCCTAGATTCCCAACCCTAGTTCGAGAGCCAGTGCCCACTCAGATAAATTTCCTATAGAGATGGGTGAATGGCCTGTAACAAACATTAATCTCTACCAAACGAAAGTAAAGCTGCAAAAACCCTTTGAGGCTCTTGCCTGGGATGGGGATGGTGAATTTCAACCAAGGGCTAAGCCTTTCACACCTACCCCTATGGGTTTCAAGGAATTGGGAACCTTTTCTCTTGTTCAGTCTTTGGCTAATAATCCTATAGCTATTGAAAAACTAAATGCTCAACAATTAGCAAATAAAAAAATAAGACAAAGAATCCGGGAAAATTTGACTAACAGATATAATAACATTGACCCTCCTATAATTTCTGTAACTTGGGTCTATAAACCGATTGACTCTTCCCACGCTGGGATCTTGGGCAGTGAGGAAGGTGAAGGTATGGGTAGTGATTTGGATGGGAGCAAAAAGGATGCTCCACGACACTCTGGTGACCTTAGTAACCTGGTAGATGACCCGGTGAATGAATATGGTATGGAATCAAAATACCTTCCCAGTGATGTACCGCAAATAGACTAGGTGGGGGGGTATCCTCTGTTGCCCCCAACTAGACCGCTAGTCCTACGTCCACCCCCTTCATTGAGGCTATTTCGAAAGCTCAACATCCCGAGACTATCACTAATTTTTTTGACTTAAACCAAGAAGTTGCTTTTAGTCAGGTCGCCTCTCCTAATGAGGACAAAGCTGATCCTGACTCAAAAAAAGAAACAAGTTGCAAACCTCAGAAAAAGAATCATAAAAACCCAAAAAATGGTGATCCTATAGGAAACTTGGGCTATAATAATGAAGAGGATATCATTGTGGGGGGAGAAACTACTACCCCAAAGCCAAGAAATAGCCCTGGGAGGCCAAGAAAATATAGAATCACACCTCTTGGGGGAAAGAGAATTGTAATCTCAAAATATAAAAGAAGGAAAACAAGTAATGTAATCCAATCCCTAGCTGCAAAAAAATAGGAGGTTGAGGAAAAGCTCCCTAAATGTTTCGAACAATTCAAAAGCAGGCAAGATGAATCCCCCATGTTAGTAGAGAATAAATATTAGCTACATCTCCTGGAACATCAAGGGGTTGGAATCCCCTGAAAGGAAGTACATTCTGAGAAGATTTCTTAATCAAGAGAAGAAATATTTTGTAATGCTCCAAGAAACTAAGGCTACCGGATTCACCCTTGAAATGAACTTAAAGTTTGTCTGGAATGATTCTAAATTCTTTACAACATCTCATGAGAAAGGTCAAGGGGGAGCGGCCATCTTGATTTCCAACCATTGGGCCCAATGAGTCACTGGACATGGCTCGTCCCCCTGCAATAGATTGGTTTGGGTCACCTTAGATAAAGAAGGTGAGACCTTTGGAGTGTGCTCTATTTATGTCTCTAATGACTACAGAGAAAGGATCAAATTGTGGCAGTGGATGACCAATCTGCAAGAGATCCCCTGGATTGTGGGGGGTGATTTCAATATGATTGAGCAAATGGAAGATAAATGGGGAGGAGTGGACATGTCCTGGAAGGGTAGTGAAAAGCATTTTTGGCAAAGAACCAAAAATAAGCTTGGGTTGATAGACCCTCTGTAAGGGAACAAAAAGGACTCTAAAGGGATTTGGTCCACATGGTGTAATGCTCATAAAGGTGGCAATAGGATATATTGCAGACTTGATAGGTTCTACGCCAATAAGAATTTTTTCTCTTATAGACCAAATAGTGATGGTGTCATAGTTCAAGTTTGTCCTTATTCCCTCTTTGACCACCATCCAATCAAAGCTATCCTAATATCTTCCAATGATGGTTTAGAAAGAACAAAGAAGAAATATAACTTTATTCTCAACACTTGCTTATTAAAAGATGTTGATTGCCAAGATTCTATTGAAACTCTCAAAGAGATTAACAAATGGCTGCTAAAGGATTGATCTTACATCGAAAGGTGGAATAAAAATGTGAAGGGATGGAGGAAACTTTTCCAAACAATTGGAAATAAAAGAGCTATGGACAGAAGGAAAGAAGAGAATGATCTCCAAGATAGTGTTTTTGAGGTTGAATCAAGACCGCAAAAGAACTCGAAGAGTATTTTACTTTGTGACCAAATGGTCCTGGCCAAAAATAGGTTAAGGAATCTCCAAGCTCATAAAGTGCAAGGGAAAAAAATAAAAGCCAAGCTGAACTGGCTCAAGAGTGGGGACAAAGGATCCAATTTTTTCTTCAATTACTTAAGGGAGAAAAACTTAAAGGAGAAAATTGGTCAGATCTGGGATGGCTCACATATCCTCTCTTCTCATGAAGAGATATTGGAGCAATTCCAAACCTTCTTCAAAGAGCTCTTCACCTCAGAGGATGGGGGAAAATACAGTTCTAAGGCTCGAGAGCTCATTAAAAACCTCATTCCAAAAAAGATTGTGGATGAGGATTTAGCCATGTTGGATGCAGATATTACAAAAGAGGAGATCATAAGGGAAATTATCTCCATGAGCAATGATAAATTGCCAGGTTGTGATGGACTGCCTGTTGAGTTCTATAAAGCCTTTAAGGATTGGATCTCTGAGGATTTATTACAAGTTTATAAAGAGGCTCTAAGCAGGGGATCCCTTGGGAAGGAAATAAATAGAGGAGTAATCAAGCCGATTCCCAAAGGAGGAGACAAGTCTCTAGTCAAGAACTGAAGACCAATTACCTTATTAAACATCTCCTATAAAATCTTGGCTAAGATTGTTGTGTTAAGGCTAGTCAATATTCTGCCAAAGTTCATAACCAACACTCAAATAGGGTTCATAAAAGGGCGGTATATTCTTGAAATTTTGATTACAAGCTGGGAAGCTCTAGAATGGGCCAGGCAGTCTGGGAAAGACACAACAATGCTTCTTCTCGATTTTGAAAAAGCTTATGATGGGTGGAGTGAAACTTTCTAAGGACTACTCTCCAAGCTTTTGGTTTCCTCGAAAACTTCTGCAAGATGGTGAACACCCTCCTAAAAGATGCCTTAGCATAGGTTGAGGTTAATGGAAAAATTTCAGAGGTGATAACCCTGGAGAGATCGATTAGAAAATGTTGTCCCCTTGCCCCAGCCCTCTTTGTGATTGCCTTTGATGCCCTCTTTTATCTACTAAAAGATAACTCTTTCTCTCCCAAAATCAGGGGTATCAGATTTCCTAACAATACGAAGCTAATGAATGTACAATTTTCAGATGACACATCCTTCTTTGTTGAGATGGATCAAAGCAATCTGGATTCTCTAATGAAAAAGTTGGACCTATACTGTCATGCTTCTGGGGCAAGATTGTCAAAACCCAAATCTACATTCCTTGGGTGGAAAGAGAACCCCCCTGATTGGTTGACTAGATTTGGCTTCCAATGGGGAGGCCTAAATAACTTGGTCAAGTATCTTGGGATCCCCTTTCCAGTCAACCTAGACCTCAAGGAAATTCGAATTGGGCCACAGATAGAATTGATAAAAAGCTTGCAAGGTGGAACAGACACTACCTCTCACTGGTGGGCAGAATTCAAGTGTGCCAAAAGATACTCTCCTCCTACAATGTTTACTTCACCTCGGTTTGGTTTTTCTGTAGCTACCAAATCAATGAAATTCAAAAGAGAATAAGAGAGTTTCTTTGGTCAGATGGAAAAGGAAGAAGAAAGAGGCACTTGGTAAAATGGGATTTGTGTTGCCTTGGGAAGCTCCAAGGGGGCATTGGTTTGAAGGACTTAAGAACTCAAGGCATTGCCTTGGCTGCTAAGTGGTTTCTTAAATCTTTGAATGGTAATGAACCATGGAAGGTTTTGATCAGAAACAATATCCAGGGGGCAGTTCCTAAGAAGGCCAAAACATGGAAGTTGCTCCCCCTAAGTGATATCCTCCTCAGTAAACACTCTATGATTCCAACAGGCTCCCTAGTTTTTAGGAGCATTTGGAAGGCTTGGGAGCTAATAAAACACAAGGCCCAACTGAGAACTTGTAATATTATCCTTAAAAATAATAAAAAATGTCAACCCTTCAGCTCTATCTAGTGGAACCTGGAGCATAATAGCAAAGCCCTTGCCCTACTGCAAGGGTGCTCGGCAAAAAGTTGGAACTGCAAAGGCATTAAGATCTTTGGGAATATTCTCTCCAATGGTGGCTTGAAATCCTGGAATGCTTTGAGAATTGAGTTCGACCTCCCCACTTCCAACCATAGGACCTTCTCTATGCTTCGGAAGGCTTGTAGTGATGCAATCCTTTCGATTGATGTTAAGACTTGTCTTGACCCTGCCAATGACATTATCTGGTGTGATGGCTCCAAAGCTGAAAACGTCAAGGAAAAAATAATTTATAATGAGCTCTTAGAAGGCAGTTATGTTCCTAATCATGTGAATGCTTGATGGCGACTAACCCTCGTTAACAAAGAGTGGCAAAAAAATCTTGCTCTAGTTTGGCATAACTCCATGGAGCTTAATAAGGCTTGCTTTAGATGGCTTGTGCTCTTGCAAAAACTTCCTGTTAAAATTCATTCTATTGATGTTGAAATTTGCAGCATGTGCAGGGCTCCAGAATCTTGTAAACATATTCCTTTTTATTGCCTTTATGCTCAAGAAATATGGAGATTATTCTGCCACAATTTAAATGTTTGGAACAATTGTGGTAAAATCCTTTGGAAAGAAGTTCTTTTTCTTAATTTTAACATCAGTAAATATTGTAAGTTGCTTTGGTATTGGCTAACCAATGAAATATTGTGGCATATTTGGAAAATGAGGAATGAGAATACGTTCATGGGAACGAAGAGGGAACTTACTGAGTTTCACAAGAAACTCACTTTTCTCAATATTGCTATGCAGGTTTCTGTGCGCATTGAGATATCATTGGTCAAGTTTTTACTCTTCATAAGAGAATGAACAACTGTTAACATAGATGATCTAGGAATATTTTGCAAGGCACTTGAAGAGCTTCAAAAGGAGGTTAATGAAGCTGCCAACAAAAATATAGCAATTGAAATGGACCTTCTAGGAGAGGACCCAATAGCTGAACCCAAGCAAGGAAATATTGATCACCCTGATCCGAAGAGAGACGACATGGCTGTATCATTTGCTGATGATGTCCTACCCAGTATACCTCCCCAAGATATGGAAGAACCTAAGAGAATTTGTTCCAAATTATAGAGCTCTAAATTGTAGTGTTTCCTAATGCTAATTTGCTAAAAAAAATTGTAGTGCATGCACATATTATTAAGTCTATAATCAACAACTTTGAATTCTTTATTTATGAAATAGCTGTAAATCAACAAGATATGTAGAGAATCTGCAACTGCAGATTTATGTATTTGCTACTCACTTTATATTTAATATAAAAAAAATTCAAATCCTAAGATATCTAGATTTTGTATGCAAGCATTCCTAGAGCTAAGATTATTGTCAAAGATTTTCAAGAGCATATTTCTCAAGCATTTGTTGCAGCATTCAAGATTTCAAGCATCATGTCAAATTTATCAAGCATCATGCATGTTTTTGGAGCTAACATTGTGACGGAGGTTTCAAGCATCAAGATCACATCATCAATCAATCCATTCATAAAAGATCAAGAACTTGGAGAGATCTACTAAGTTTTAGTCCTTCAAGGGTTTGGTGAGTTGCAACATAGCACTTGTTCATTCATCATTCCTTTCATGTTTCATTGTTTCAATTCAAGGTTTAATTACCAAAATAAGGTTTGACCAAGGAAAACTCCCATTCACCAAAAACAAACAATTTTCCCCTCTTGAGTGTTTTACAGATCTTAGGTTGAAGAAGGATTGAAGATCTCTTAAAGTACAAAATTGGAAAAGTTGTTAAAGTTGCAAATGTTGTCAAATTTGTTGTCAAACCATGAAAACTCATTTTTATAATTTATTTCCGAAGTTCCAACTATGAAATCCAAATAATTTGGGAGTTCAAAAATAGGACTAGAGGACCCAGAAAGTGATTTTAGAAAGCTCTACAAAGACCCATTTTCCCTTGGATGAATGAGTTACAGAGGACACTCAGGAACAACTTTTGATTTCATTAGACTAAGGTTTAATCTTTTGATTTCATTTTTTACTTTGCATTTTTGGGGATTATTTACTATTTTTAGTCTTTCTCCCAAAAGTGTTGCTTCAACAGATCTGACCTGCCCTAGATTATAAGGAAAACAACAAGATCTCCTTCAAGGTTGACTCACCTAAGGGTCAAAATTCAACCTTGGCTTAAGGGATCTCTTTTTCCTAATGAGATAGTGGGAGATAGGTGCTTTATAACCCATTTTCCCCTTTCTATTTATAGTAAATTATTGGTAAACCCCCGTTTGAAAAGAAAGCACCCAAAACCCACCATTTCAACAAGGTCTACAAGTATACCAAAGCCAATACAATCTATACATAGTCTACTATCCTATTAGTTTTTGTTGTTCGTAGTGAGAGGTTGAGGATAGTTGTAGGTATGTTCAATATGCAATCACAAGAAGTGGTAGTATTCCATTGCCAAAAAAATTCCTCATGTCATCCCACTTCACGTGGCACATTCTTACTATTCCAAAAAAAAATCAAAGATGTAATTTTTATTGGTCCCTCACTCACCCCCTTAAAAAACATAAACTATGTAGTAGTCTCTTTCATAAAGAATATTCTAAGATGAGTTTGGTGATGGAGGAGATGGAGGAAACTTGTTTGGGGATAGAGTGCTCTATTATCATAGATGGATCAATTAATATTAGATATTGACCACTCATTGATATTATAGTCACATGTGCAATAGGGGTTTTTTGAGTTGATGATTGTTTAGAGAAGTTCAAGGATGCAAAATTTCAATTTTAAGTTTTGAAAAAGGTAATAGTAGATGTTGAGGCCTCACATGTTTGTATGTGGTCACCAAATCGACACATGCAAATAAATCGACATGATGGTAGGAATTTATTAAAAGCGTATATTTTGGATGTTGCATTGTTTCATGCACTGAACACCACATTGAAAGACATAGGGAAGATGTATTAGTTGAAGAGAGTGGTAGGAAAATCTAGAGATATTTAGATGTTGATGATTTGCAACCACCACACTTCACTTCTCCCTTCAACTTTTTTTTGAGGAAGGAATTCCTCAACCTAATTGTATGTTATCCCTTATTCCCTAATGATGTCGAGCAACTCTTGAAAGAATGAAGAAGGAACCCTTTGATGTGTTGTCATTGATGCCAACATTCCTTGTTGATAATTTTGTTTGTTCTAGTAAACAGTTTGGTGACACCTTCACTCAGTAAATTGGTCTGAATTCACTCATGTTATAAGATCAGCTTATGTAATTACATTATGTTGTGTAGGACTGCTAAATACATCTATGTTCAATATTTCAATGATTTTGGTCAATCAGGTTGAAATGTACAAATGACAGAAGTTCAGAAAACTGTATCTTGGCTTATACAGTACAAGATGATATGAGTTATCTGGTTCGCATTCCTCTAGTATTTGGATTCAGACTCTATAATTTTGGGAGATGATTTACAAGTGTTAGTAATACATATATTCTAGATGGCACATTCTTATATGGTCATATGGTTGATTGATGTTGGTTAGATCAGCTCATTTTGTGATTACATCCAATCACTGGCCAACCTAATACTTGAAGTTGTGCTATGAAAATTAATATTTATCATGTATGTTAAGGGGATCTATTTTAGATCTATGTTGACCTAAATTCAAGTTTTGTACATTTATTTTTTAGCACAAAATTTTTTTTTTCATGTATGAAATCGACAAATTTTTTTAATTGAAATTGGGCTACATCTAATTAGGTCAACCTAATTGATGTATGCAGATGTAATAGGGTATATATATGTGGAAGAGCCTTGGGTTGCATGGCATGTGTGAAAGTGAAGGATAATGTGGTATGTGTGAAATTTGATACTATGCAAACTTGCGAATCAGTATGTGTGAGATCAATATAAGGGCAGAATTGTTGTGTATGTTGAGCAACTACTGAGTGGAGTAGTATTTTGTATTTAGAAATTTACTAGAACTAAATTCAGCAAAAGGAAGGTGCATCTTACATCAATTCACACTTTGGTTGTGTAGCCTCTTTTATTTTGTACCTATTTCAAGTTGTGAGTCTTATAAGGACAATGAGTCCTGGTAGTGAGCCATGTAATAACTTATAAGCAATTATAATATATTGTGAGCTAATCCTCACCATGGTTTTTCCCTCTTTGGGTTTTCCACATAAAAATCATGGTGTGTGTTATGTGGTGTTGTGATTTTCTTCATGTACTTATTCATTACTGCAGTTAGATATGTTATGATAATTGGTTGGATTATGACTAAATGGTTTAATAGAATACTGATTCACCCCCCTCTCAGTATTCTGGGTGTTCAACAATTGGTATCAGAGCTTTGTACCTTTTGAAAAGTATAACAGCTTGAAGAAGATCTCAGAGGTTGAACACATGGCTGATAAAAAGGTATCCTATTCCTATGGAAGAAATTTCTGCAATTGAATATGAAGAAGATGACTACATGTTTGAAAAAGAACTTAAAGCTACTCTTGAAGATCTTGAAAAAGTTGAAGGTTAGAATAAAAGTCTGAAGGAAAGTCTAGGAGAAGCAAATGAATGCATCAAAACACTGAGAGAACAAATCAAGAAGTTCAAAGAAAGACATAGAGAAGTTAATGAATAGTTTAAGAAGGTAAATGATGACATCACTGGATTGAAAGTGCAAGTAGAAGAAAAGAAGAGAATTGAGGATTGTCTGAATGCTAAGATACAAAGCAAGGTTGATGAATGTACAAAGCTTGAACAAGAAGTGGTAACCCTAAGATCTAATCTGGAGAAAGCAAGAGTTCATGAGGACAAATTCAAAACAAGTACTACAATGCTTGAAAAATTGATTGCAATTCATAAACCTTCTAAGGATAGAGGTGGTTTGGGACTTGAAGAAGGACAAATTTCAAAGAAAAATCAAACACCTAACAAGGTCAACAATCAAAATCAGACTCAAGGAAATGATAGACAATTCAAGAATCAAAGAAGCAATACTAGAAGACCTCCTATCAAACAACCAAATTCACAAAGGTACCCATCATTCAATGGTATTTTTTTTTCATGCAATAAATTGGAAATAAGGTTGTAGAATGTAGAAGAAGAATGAACCAGAATGTTGGATCCTTTTCTAGACAATGTTTTGCATGCAAAAAAATTGGACATATAGCTACTAAGTGCAAAATTTAGATGATGAATAGATTTAATATTGGTAGAATGGTTCATCCTTCAATGGCTAGTATTATACATGCAATGTATTTGGACATAAGGCTAACTAGTGTAGATCAAGAATGAATAGAAGTCGGTTTGGTTAGGAAAATGTTGTATGCTACAATTGCGACAAATATGGACACATTTCAAGATTATGCAAAAGAAAGAATGGAAGGAAGACTAATCCAAAACTGAGGGATAAACCAGTGAAGAAAGTTGATCCGATTGAAGTTAAGAAGGAAATGGAGAAGATTTGGAAGAAAAAAGAGGAACCTGAGAATAAGGATGGATCAAAAGCATTTTGTACCTTCATCTGGTGCAAATATTTCTTTTGAAAACTAAGCCCATGCTAAGGCTTAGGGTAGAATCATGAGGTGTCAAGAAGTGACACGAAGATATAAGGTGAAGAATGGTATGCTTAAGCTTTTGGAAAATATTCCAGTAGAAACTATGCAAATCGGGAGAATTGCGGAGCCTTTTAGGGTTTACAGTGTAAAAATGAAGTGTTTACCAACTTTTTAGGAATTTGAAGCATTAAATGCAAAATTAGGGCAGATTGATAATGTATAAAGTGAAATCCCTAATCAAATTTTAATCACTTTTGCACATTTGAAAGAAATTAGAGTGAATTGAGAAGTGATTGAAGGTGATTTGAAGCAAATTGGTTCAAACCCTAGTTCCTATTGAGTGTGAAAAAGGTATTTACTACTATTTGTGCTTTGTGGGTTTGTATTAGAAGTGATTTTACAAGATTTTTGAAGGTAGAATTGAGGTTGTAATGGCTACGCCGACTGTATTCAAGATTACTAAAAGACCTAGACCGAAGTTTAAGAGGTTTTGATGGAAAGTTTTCAAGAATGACCCTGACAGTGCATTATTGAAGATCCCAATTAAGGTTTTTCCCACTGAAGACACTAGGATCTATATACATTGAAAATTGGAATAATATGTTCACCAAGTACTCAAGAATTAATGATCAAATGAGTTAACTGGAGATGAACTTTTGGTAAAACCAAAATATGAAAACCTAGTGCAAAAGAAGCTAGACATTTGGAATTGGTCTCCTAACTTTAACAGTGATTTGGATGCAAAATATGTAAAGATAGCCCTGAGCATAATGCATGAAAAATTCATGTGGACTGGCATGATTGGATTGATTTCAAAGGATGCAATTAAGGTTGTGACTGGATTATGTGATCTAGACCCATACTAGTGTTGAATTCTATGAAGAATGATGTAGTTATATAGCTAACTAGTGCCACATTTGACAAGAGAGCACTAACAACTGAACCAATCATCAATCCTACAGTGAAGGATGCATATATCATGATTTTTCTCAAATCTATTTCCAAAACAGAGAGAACTCAATATCTATAATTGCAATATATGTTTCTCATGACATGGTAGTAAATGGGAAAGATTATAATTTATGTGAGTTGCTTCAGCAACAACTTCTGGAGAACTTGCATCAAACCAAAACAAAGAAATATCCATTCAAGTATGGAAAATTAATTGTGTGCTTTCTTTTCTTCTTTCTAAGAGAGCTATCCAGAAGTAAAAACATTATGTGGGACACAAGCAGATCGGTATCACACCAGATTTTTGATTACTTACACAACATTGGAGATTACAATGCCCAAGCTAATGCATTGATTGCGTTTTTCACAGTATTTCAAATGAACATTTATGAGAGAGAAAGAATTCCTAAGAGTTTGGTGGAGAAGTATGCAAATGAAATAACCTTTCTTGTATCCATTGATGAATGCATAATTGAGGTGGTAGAACCCAGAAAAAATATAGATTGAACCCCTAGGATATGAGATTAATGAGAAAGAGGCTGAGAGATACATTGAAATATTGGTAAGTAGCCCCAAGGACCCCTCTTTGCCTAGACATGACACATATGAGGAGAAATCAAAGGAAGTATACTTGGAAAATTCAACACCTGCTATAACCAAAAGGGTAAACAAAAAAATTGAAAAACTCTTTGCAAGGCATGGCCTTTCAAAAGAAGTTGACAAATTAAGAAAAGTTGCAGCATAAAGGAAAGCCAAGATAGCTAGTGAGTCCTCTAGACCATGCAGATCAGGAAGATCAACTTCCACCCCTGCCTCTGCATTTCCAATACCTACTACCACAGCTGCCATTAAAGGGAAGAAGGTGGAGCCCAATGCTCTGACTATAGTTGATGTATCTGCACCCTCCAGACTCAGCACTCAGACCTCAAAGAGGAAAAATGTACCTTTGGTAGCACCTCCTGCTACCTCTGAGAGAAGAAAGAAACAAAAAGCATCTAGAGATTGGAACATAAGTGATGTTGTGGAAGAAGAGATTAAACTTGGCCTAGAAGAAGAACAAATGAGAAGGAAAATAAGTGGTGTCTCTACCAGTAGTGAAGGTGCCTCACAAGAGGCTAGTACTGAATCAAAAAGGGCCAGAGTCAATATTGTGGATTCGTCTAAAGAAGAAGAGATGAAAAAGGAGAAGGAAGCCTTTACAATACATGTACACAAGAAGCCTGAAAAGAAAGAGGAGAAGAAAACAGATGAAAGCACATCAAATCCAGAGAAGAAGAAGTCCAAGACTCCTTTGGTAAAAGCTCATTCACCTATAAAGTTGGAACCTTTGGTTAACAATATGCTAGAACATGATGGCTTATTAGAAGCCACTACCAAATTATATGATGAAGTTGATGAAGAAGAAAAGAAAACTATTATAAATGTTATTATTCATTATATGATCATTTTGGATGCAAATATGGAAAACATGAAGGAGAAGGTAACTAATGTTGTATGGAAAGCTTTGGTGAAAAGAAGACATGAAGTTGTCAAAAAAAGAAAAGAAAAGATCAAATCTAATGCTTTGAATAAGATTGGATCCTTGTTGTTTGAGGATGACAAGGCTACCCTAATGGAAGCATACACAAAGCAATTCAGGGTAAAGTGAAGAATTGCCATTCTTATGGCCAGGAAAAATGATAGTACAAAGAAGTTGAAACAAGAAAATTTTGATGCAGTGAAAGACATGACACATAAATACGAGATGATTGTTGGTTCTTCATATGACATAGCTCAAGTCAAGGAGCTTGGTAAAGATAAAGCTATTGATGTAGAGGAAAATATTCCTCCCATAACTGATTTTCATGTTTTCAAACAAGTAGTAGAAGAGGTAAATGCTTATTCTGCAGAAGAGACACCACATTTGGATGTTATAGAGAATAGGGTTGATTCAATACACATGCACCTCTAGAGACATATGCTCCTCTATAAGAGATTGAGAACACAACTAGAGAAAGTAATGAATATCAGAATAAGAATGATGCCAATGATAATGTGGAAGATCAACATTACAAAAAAAATGAGGACACCAAAAATGACGGTGAAGAAAATAAAAATGGAGAAGAAGAAGAAGGTAAAGATGAAAAGAACAATGATAAGAAGGATGATGAAGATAAAAAGGAGGATGAAAAGAAAGAAATGCAAAAGGAAAAAACCTCTGGAAAAGAAGAAGAAGAAGAAGAAGAGGAAGAAAAAGAGAAAGAAGAGAACAAAGAAGAATCTATGGTTGAAAAAATGAAGAATCCCAAAATACCTTAGAGCCAACAAAGTCACTCAGAGAATCCTCTGGCAACACTCTCAAGGTTCGTTTGACTAGACAAATAAGGATTCAACAAGCCATTCCTCCCCAGTTGGTTCAACTCCCGTCACAACAAGGCTATGTTGATTTGAATAAGATCAAACCTATTTAGAGAATGGAGATTGGAGATAATTTTATTGCCTCCGAGAGAAAGGAAATTATAGAAACCCATCAAAAGGGGACTGAACTAATCAATGATGCCATTAAATTCTTACAAGATGAAATCCCTAGTACCATTGTTGATGATTCTCTAACACCTGTTGAGAATTTGAAATTTATGGTTGATTCATTTAGGGAATATACCTCTAGGTTAAAGGAGCAGGCTATAAAAGAAGCAAAGTCAAGGATTGCGAAGAAAAGATTACTCAAGATTCAGGATAGATGTGCAACTGCACATAGCAAGGTGATGAAATGTTTGGAAGTAAAGGAATGTGAAGACAAGGCTCAAACATTATTCTTGTATTGCATAAGATGGTCGGAGGCCACTCACTTTGCATTAAGGACCTAATGGATTCAATAGAGTCACAATTAACTAATGCCTCCAGAATCTACGACCTTACAAAAGGAAAAAACTATGCCTCTTGGATTGCCATTTTAGACTTGCAAAACAATTTTTTCACCCTGCAAAGATAGAAAGAGGATGTTATAAGGTGATTTGCACAGCTTGAAGACCTGCTAAAGTGCAAGCATATACCTATAGAAATTTCTCTCGTTGAAGCTGAAAAACTTGACAAGATAAATCCTAATTCGACTACTCGGAAGAGGGAGAGGAGAATACGGTGGAGTTGGAATCGATGCATAAGGTGCTTGTTACAACTAAGAAGATTGGAGATGAAGGGAAATCCACTTGGGAAGCCATTCTCAAGTAACTTGAAGGTGATTCCTCCTCTAGGTGAACATATTTTACCTTCTATATTATTTTCAGCTGCTTTTAGTTTTTCTTTCATGTACATATGATCATATGTAATTCTGAGCATAACTCCCTAAGGGGGATCCAGTCATTTCATTTTAGTTTTCTTTATGTACATGTGTCTCTCTGGGACACCCTTTGTCCTTGATGTCAAAGGGGGAGAAGTTGGAGAAGTTGAAAAAGTTTGGAGAAGTCTAGAGAAGTTTAGATATTGTGTTTGGGGAAGAAGTTTTGGTGTATATTTGAAGGTTTGGAGTTGAATTTTTGAGATTTATTTTTGGAACATGTTTCCATCAATGAAAAAGGGAGAGATTGTTGAAAGAATGAAGAAGGAACCCATTGATGTGTTTTCATTGATGCCAACATTGCTTTTTGATAGTTTTGTTTATTTTGATAAACAATTTGGTGACATCTCCATCTGGTAAATTGGTCTTGATTCACTCATGTTATAAGATTAGCTTATGCAGTTATAGTATGTTGTGTAGGACTGCTGAATACATCAATGCTCAATATTTCAGCGATTTTGGTCAATCAAGCTGAAAGTTACAAATGATAGAAGTTCGGTAAGCTGCATTTTGGCTTATACAATACAAGATGATATGAGTTATCTGGTTTGCATTCCTCTGGTATTTGGATTCAGAATATAATTTTGGGAGATGATTTATAGGTTTCAGTACTACATATATTCCAAATGGTGCATGCTTATATGAGCATATGGATGATTGATGTTGGTTAGATCGACTCATTTTGTGGTTAGGTCCAATCCTTGGCCGACCTAATACTTGAAGTTGTGCTATGAAGATTAATATGTATCATGGATGTTAAGGGGATATATTTAAGATGTGTGCCGACCTAAATTCAAGTTTTGCACATTTTTCTTTTAGCACAAAGAAGTTTTGTTTTCATGTATGAAGCCAACAAAGTTTTTTTTGAATTGAAATTGGGCTTCATCTAATTAGGCCGACCTAATTGATGTATGTAGATGTAATAGTGTATATATATGTGGAATAGTATTGGGTTCCATGGTGTGTGTGAAATCTGATGTTGTGCGAATTTGTGAATTTGTATGTGTGAGATCAGTGTAAGGGAAGAATTTTTGTGTATGTTGAGCAACTACTGAGTAGGGAAATATTTGGTATTCAAAACTTTACTGGAACTAAATTCAACACAAGGAAGGTGCATCTTACATCAATTCACATTTTAGTTGTGTAGCCTCTTTTTTTTGTACCTATTTCAAATTGTGAGCCTTATAAGAACAATGAGTCATGGCAGTGAACCCTGTAATATCTTATAACTGGCTATATAATATATTGTGATCTAATCCTCACCATGGGTTTTTCCCTTTTTGGTTTTTCCACATAAAAATCTTGGTGTTCATGTGTTATGTGGTGTTGTGATTTCCTCATGTACTTATTCATTACTACAATTAGATATGTTATGATAATTGGTTGGATTATGAGTAAATGGTTTAATAGAATACTGATTCACCCTCTACCCCCTCCCCCCGCCCGACCCCCTTAGTATTCTGGGTGTTCAACAACTAAGTCATGCACTACTACTTGATGGATTGGGTCATTCTTTATCAAATAACCATTAGCAATAAGATTTTGCATTTAAATGTCAACTACGGATGTGTTTCTTGAGATGATGTTGTAATCAATGTATGTGTGACTAAAAAAGTTCTAGGGGTTCCTATGAAGTTTAGTAGAATAATTAATTTTACAAAATTGAAAGGGAACCTATTTTAAGAAAACATACAAAATATTCATTCACTAAATAACAACTATTGCTACAAGTTATTTTTGTGGGTGAGTATTATATCTACACATTAATGAATGTTGATCGACTATAAGTACAGGTTATAACTTTTATCAATTGTCAATCTAATGCAGACTGAGAAGACACTAATTACTAATCTTAATAGCAAAGTAGTAGCATACCTCTAGTGGGCCCTTGCTTGGGTATCAACACTCTCTTCACAAAATAATTATCTACTCAATTCTTCATGCACAATTGATTCAATGATTCAAATAAGAGATTTGTACTTGCTTGCTATTCCAAAGAGAAACTACAATTGTCGAAGGAAATATTATAGTTACTTTAGTCTCTAGAGTTATGAAATATATAATAAAATTAACTCTAAATAGCAAGGACTCTAGATACTATTTATCAATTCATTCCTTCAAAGTAGAAAGAGGATATTATGTAGTAAAGATATGAAAATTTTAGAAATAGTCCCAATTTGTTCTACTATCAAAGATGAAGAATCTAGTCTCACTGGCATGCATAGGCAAATGGTTGAGGCGTTGGTAACAAGCAGAAGAGTCCACAACCTCATAGAAAAGTCCCCCAATAGTTGGTGGAATGTCTTAAATGTCCAAAAGGTTCTTAGTTAACTCAACTTTAGATGTCACTCCCTTCATTGCAGGTTCATAGTATTTTTACTACAAGTCACCAACTCTTGTAGCTACAATTTATCAATGGTTCTATAATGTCCCAAATTTATAAGTCAACATTGCAATTAAATAATTAATTTAATGTTGTCGAAAAATGCTAAATTAAAAGAGAAAACTTAAATTAATTATTTAAGTGAGAAAAAGTAACTTAAGTTAGAAAAGTTAAATAAATTAATTAAGTTACTTTTTAAAAGTGAATTCTCAAAAGAATTGAAATATAAAGTCGAAAAAAGAAAAGAATGAGAATTCAAGGAGACACAAGGAGTTACGAAAAAGAAAGAATAAAATATTGCAGGAGAGCAGTTTCAACTAGGTTGGTTTTTGGAATTTTGGAGAACATGTTCTTGTTGGTGAACGTAGTTCACAACCTTTTTGAGGTGGGGAGACCTCTGAAAGAAGATTGGCTTCGACAATGAAAGATCTACCCTAGCTCATAGCTGGAGAAGACATTCAGTTCGCTCGAGCTTAAACGATTGGAGTTTGATGAAATTTGCGAAGTCTTTGTAAAGGAAAATTTCATTATTTTAGTTGGATATTAAGGTGTTGAATTTTTTATTTTTATTTCCAAAATATAGTGATGAATAATAATATAAATCTTTTGTAAGCAGCTAATTTTAGTTCCAGTGATAATATTCATTTCCGTATCTTTGAAAATTTTAAAATTTGGTGATTGTGTATGAATAATAAAGCGTTTGTGATCTCAAGCTAAATCATATATCTTGTCAATGAATGGAGCTAAGAAGAAAAAAATGAAGCGTGGCACATGTTGAAGGTTTCGTCTCTTCTCTAATTGGTGTTATGCCTGAAAGAATTGCAAAGGAGTTTGTATCTTTATTCAGAGGTGGAAATCGTGATTTTAATTGTGCCAATAGATTTCCAAACTCATACATGGTGGATATCCTTAATTAGCTGCTTAAATAATCACAAACTCTTGAAGTTCGAAAAGACCTTTTGAATCGTGGGAGAAAGACTGGAGCAATAGATGGCATCAAATGAAGAAAACGTCACTCTTGGAAACTAATCTTGGAAGCTACGTACAGCTGAAAGAGGACACTAAGGAAAATTTTGCAAGAAGTCTAGAGAGTGTCGGGAAAACAAGATGGTATTGTGACCTGTGTTTCAGACGCTTCATTTTTTCATAAGCTGTGGGTCCTCATCAAGTGGAGATAAATATATAAAAGAACTGTAACGCTTCCTTGAAGCCCTCTTTAAATAAGGAGAAAAATTTCCTCAGTTTCGTAAAGCTTTCTGGAAAATTATTGACTGTAAGTATTAGATTTGTGAATCGATTTAAGTATCAGAGCCGTTGAATTCGTCATATATAAGAAGGAAAAGAATCACAATTATCTTATAAGTCGCCATGCCAATTAGAAGCCCATACATGATTCATTCGAATTTGGAAATATTAACAATCGTAATGTCACCTTCTAAATGCCTCAGCAGTGATAATTGTTCTTTTTAAAAAGGTTGACATCTATTATTCTGGGTAGTCTGATACAAGTATGCTTGAGAAACTGAATCGTTGCATTCATTCAAGGTGATTAACGTGGACATTGGAAAATATGTGGCCCAATCTACCTTTGAATGTTGATTATTTAATGAATTTCAATTAATGGTCTGTATGTCGGATGGTTATAAGATTATTAAGGAATTTTGAAGGACAATGAAAGGAAGACGTGGCAATATCTCTCTTGAAGCCGTTATCTAATATGAATCTTCTTGGAGTTGATTTGAATATAGGTGATTGTAGCATACAGGTATCAATCTTATTCTACATTGCTACCATTTAATCTTGGCTGTCGTATTATCTTGTTGGTCGACTTAAAAAGTTAGCCGTGTCTTTAAATTTTAGTGTGGGGAAGCCATGTCATTTGGGCGATTGCCTTACTCCCACTGCCATCCTTTATCAAAGCGCCTTTATTTGGAGGAGGTCGTGGCATATATATCATTGGATGTTAAACCGTAAGGGAAGGTTTGGGTATGTTAAAGACTATAGTGTGAGCTTCCCGATCGACGACATTCATAAAGACAATTGGGCAGTCATTATCACATCCCTTTTCATAAGCAGTGGTAATTGGTAGTTCGAGCGAGTCAGATAGAAGAATCATGCTCTTATATAGGGAGTGTTTAGATCTCTGCCACCCTCTCATTGCATTAGCGGGTCAAATTTTCAAGGGAAGATCACTTGTTATAGTCCCTACTCTCCAAAAGTGCCACACAACAACTAGGAATACTCGGGCACCACACTCAAATCACAGGTCAGCTTTGGATATAATCCAATGGTTATTTGTTAAGTAAATTTTACTTGTGTATTTCTAGGCAATTGGGATATTTAAGAACAGATTTATTTTGATCGAGTTTAAGCAAATTTTGAAGCATATTTATATTGGATGTGAAATGGCAATACAATGTTGAGCTGAGTCAATGGAATTGCAAATGTTATATTAGTGTTGTTCTTATCAATCAAGCTAACATATAATGAATTCAGTTTAGCTTATATCAAATGTTTGACGAAATGTATATTCAGTTGATTGAATAAAAACAATAAATTATATGCCAATTTGGGGTAGACTATTACATTGGTATCAGAGCTCAAAAAACTCATGCTATCTTGATGGGTAGTTCAGAGTTTTAAATTTCAGTTGGTAGCAATGCAACTGAAGAGAGAAAAGGGTTGGCCACATTACTTTATGAATTAGGTAGTAAGCTCAATAGCTTATGTTAGTCAAGGAATGATGCTTTGGACACATTGAAAAGAGTAGAAGAGTGTTTGATCCTTGTTGAGCAATCACCCTCAAATTTGTTGCAGATAATTCTTGTTCCAATAGTGACTTCTTTGGGTCAACATAGGTGGTTGAGACATATGGATGATGGGGTAAGAATTTTGGTTACTGTCTGTTTGAGTGAGGACTTAAGGATATTGGCACCTAAAGTTTCTTATGATTATGCTAAAATGAAAGAGGTATTAAAATTTAGAGTGGATAGCTTCTAGGACTTGGGTGATGTCAAAAGTCTTCATTTTCCTAGAAGGGTTGCAATACTCAAAATATTAGCAAATATCAAATTGACTAACCTTATGCTAGACTTTGAATTGAATGAATTGATTCACCAAATATTTTTCTCTTTCCTTGCTACAATTAGAGAAGAACATAATGATGATATTATGACAGCCATGGAAACTATTATGGTTCAAACTATCAATGAAAGTGACGTTATTTTTCAGCCTATCATAACTTTGTTATTGGCTATTATGAAGCAAGAACAGGTCACTTCTTCAGTTGCTTATGAGTTGGCCAAACATGTGCTGGAACAATGTGAGAAAAACTTGAAACCTTACATGGTTGATGAGGAGCAAGTGGATGAAAAAGAAATTATAATTGTGGAAGAAAATCCTTCTGAGTTTAGCGTTGTTCAAACTTCAGAATATGAATTGTGCCATGAGGATGTAGTTGATATTGGGAGCCATGATATTGAAGAAAAATCATAAATATTATTACATGAAGTAAATTTATAGTTAGCTGCTGTAAATCAGATTAAGGAGCAAAAAATTGGGAATGGTGTTGGAAAAAATTAGCAAGCACTAGATGAGTTTGATGGGCCTTATATTGATGTTGACATAAAGCAACCTTCCAAGTCAATAAGTACAGATTTGGAACAACAAGATGATCAAGCGGGTCAAGTGAATATGAACTCTTTTCAATTCACTGATAATCCTCTTTTTGAGTGGGAAGCAAATTGAACTTTTGATAATCCACTTTTTGTGTTAGACAATAAAACAATTTCTAATTCTAGTGCTATGATTGGAGATGAATACAAGATATGGGATCCAGGTAAAACTTAAGACTCTATTTTATGGATGGGCTTTAGGAAAAATTACAGAGTTAAAGTTGTTGTCTGCTTCCCAATCAACCAATACATATTTTTTGCTATTTGCATTTGAATGGTTTGGCCTTTATTTTCAATCAATAAGTGGAGTATGTATTAGTGGGGGTTTAATATTGCCGATAACTCTGTCATTGGGGAAGTTTTTTCAATCAAAATTTTCCTCACAAACCCATTGCATACAAGAAGTTTTCTTTATTATAGTTGCTGCTTCAGCATTGTAATTTTGAATTTTTCAAATGTGGTTAATGAGTTGATTGATTTTCAGTATTTGTAAACATTGTGGTAGTGAAGTGTGGAGAAATTTTCTAATATGATCCAATTGTTTCTTGACTCCACATTGTTGAGTGATGTTTATGACAATTCATCTAAGTTGTTGATTTATGTTTTTTCAGATGTTGTATTGATGTTTTCAGTTTTATGGGTAACTTGGTGTGCCCATGGAAGCTATTTTGGCATTTGGAAATTGAATCTTCTTAAGATTCTATCAGTTGGTATTAAAATAAACATTTCTAGGACAACATATTTTAGAGTTGTTTTTGTTATCTTTTTTCCAATCAACAACTTATCAAATTTTTTTTTGCATCATTCATGGAAGTTTGTGGTGGTTGTAGAGGATAACCTTTCTCTCTTGTTGATCAGAGTGTTTGTTTAGTTGACCAGGATCGTGTTAGGCAATGGTATTGTAGATGTGGATCTCATTGAGATACACTGGTAGGTGAATTTTCATGGTGCATATTTTAGACTTCAGAGCTATTGCAGTTTGGGATCACAGGTTGATTGTTTTGTGGAGTTACGGGAAGGGCGAGCTCGAATTTGGTATGAAGGGTTGATTGTTTTTATCAGAGTGGTGCAGCGACAACGTGGTGATTCCTTCAGAAGATTGGTTTGGGATCCTGAAATCACAGTAGGTTCAAGTGGTTCCATGGTTGTGTTGACATTGCTTGAGAACAAACAATATTTGAGAAGGGCGGACTATAATGTCTCCAATTTATAGTCAAAATTGTAATTAAATAATTAATTTAATGTTGTTGAAAAAAGCTAAATTAAAAGAGACAACTTAAATTAATTATTTAAGTGGGAAAAAGTAACTTAAGTTAGAAAAGTTGGTTTTGTTGATGAATCTCTCCTTTGGTCCGAATGGCTCGCGACTGTGGTTTCGGGTGTCGAGCTAGGGCATCCGCGCCCTAGCTCGTGGTGGTTCTGTGCTGTGTCTGCGTTGGCTGGGAGGGGATTTTTTGTGCGTGGCAGGGGGTTGGTTCTTTGTTGGGCGGCGCTGTGACCTGAGGCGAGTGGCGTGCTTCAGGCTCGTTTTTTCTTCCTGGCTGGGTTTCCTTAGCATCTGGCTTTGGACGCCCGTGTGGGAGGTTGATTTTGCTGCGGCCCAGGTGTGGGGAGGTGGTAAACGGTGTGAGGGCAGGGTTGTTTGGTGGTGCGTGGGGGTAAGAGAGCGATCTGCATTTCATTGGTGTGTTTTTCTTTTTCTTCTCTTCCTAGTGTGTGGGTGGGAAGGGCTTGTGGTGCGGGTGCTGGTGTGGAGCAGGGAGGAAGGGCGTGGGGAGGAATCCCCCACCCATTGTCGTGCAAGGTTTGTGTTTAATATTCCAGAGGATGATGGCATACTCGAAGGGTGAGACGTCTGAGGGATGCCCTAATTTGGACTTTCGGGCAGCATTGGGCTCGAAGTTCTCAAGTCAAGGGATGAAGACTTTTGATAACAACTTGTTTGATCTGAATACTGGGATTGCTGATACTGGGTTGTCTAATGGTGTGCGAATAACGAAGATTAACGGCTGTCTCGAGCGGTGCAAGGAGAGGCCGAAACTGGTTGTTCCGTCTGAAATGATTGCTGAAGATGTTGAGTATTACTCAAATCACTCATTATTTTGCAAGTTTTTGGGGATGAGGGTTTCTTTGCAATTTTTGGAGGTTTGGGCCCGAAGGACATGGGAGCCAGAGGGGGAAATGGAGATAATGTTGCTGGCGAACAATTATTTCATGGTTACTTTTAATTGCAGTGCTGATCGCAATAGGGTATTTGAGGGAGGCCCTTATTTTCATAATAAGGTAGGGTTGTTTATCAAGCCATGGCATGCAGGTTTTAACCCTGCCGAGGAGCTTCCAAACCATGTCCCGGTGTGGGTTCGTCTACCGAGGTTTCCAGTGGAATGCTGTCGAGAGGATGTGTTGCACCTTTTGGCCTCGGTGCTGGGAAAACCAGTTGGGACTTCATCGCAAACTTTGGGTAAAAAGGTAATGACTTTTGCACGTATTTGTGTTGAGATTGATCTTAGTAGGCCTTTACCCGATGCAATAGATATGAGTGCGGGCACTTATTCTTGGGTGCAACATTTAGACTATGAAACTCTCCCTTTTCGTTGTCGGCTCTGTCGAGAATATGGTCATTTGCAGCGGAAATGTCCAAGGTATAAGCCTATGCAGTCACAGCCTACACAACCTGCTAGCAATCCTTCAGAATCAGATAAGGGGAAGAGTAGTTCTCCTAATGAGGTAGGTGCGTCTGATGGTTTTACTCCGGTTACGGCTCGAAATTGAAATAGGGGTCAAAAGCGACCTTTTAAAGAAAGGCAGGATGAAGGTACCTTTAACAGATTTGAGGTATTGGATGAGCTCGGCCAACAGGAGGTAAACCCAGGTTTGATCAACTTAGATCAGGGGCTTGTGGGCTCTGCTCAGGAGGATTTTGTTCTTGACTCTTCTACGGAGGCACAAAGGGAGGATTGTCCGCTCAAGGAAGCTAGTCAGCAGTTGGTGGTGTCAGAAGTGCTGGAACCCTCAGCCGCTAATACTTTAGCTGGTGAGGATTCTTCTCTTCCTTGGAAGCCCACTAGTTCAGACCTGGCTAAGAAAGTTAAGCCTCCTCTCAAATTAGGCATTTTGCAGAAGGATATTAAGAAGGGTGGGGCAGAGAAATTTGCTAAACCAGGCAGAAAAAAGGATGTGGAAAAGATTAAACTGGCAGGCGAGAATTTGGTGGAGTCAGGGTCGGTAAAGACTCTGGATTCTCATTTTTCAAGCCCTTTGAAATGATTGTTCTGTCATGGAATGTTCGGGGCTTGAACAGCAGCCCTAGACAAAAAGCGGTTCAAGGTTTAGTTAGAAGGCAAGATCCTGATGTCTTATTTTTGCAAGAGACTAAGTTATCTATCGAGAATATGCAAGGCTTGGCACCTAAGTTGTGGAGGAGCGGGGAGTGCCAGTGTATTGGAGCTCATGGAGCTTCTGGGGGCTTGGCATGTTTATGGAATCCTCGAAGAATCCGACCTCTTTGGTGGATTTCCTCTAAATCCTCTTTGTCTATGATGGCCACTTGTTTTGAGACAGGGGAAGTCATTCTTTTTTCTAATATATATGCACCTACTGATTTTCAGGGTAAACAAGGTCTGTGGTCCCATATCAGGCTTATCCGTAGCATGATGCCTTTTCACCCATGGATTTTGGGTGGAGATTTCAATGCTATTTGTGAGTTGGCTGAGAAGCGTGGTGGTACTGGAAGGTTGGAGCCCTCTGCACTGATGCTCCGTGACAATATCAATACCTTGAATCTTGTTGATATCAAACCCCGTAATGGTCAGTTCACCTGGAACAATCGTCGGGTTGGTGATTTCTGCATCGCTGAAAGATTAGATCGATTTCTAGTTTCCTGTTACTGGGTGGGAGGGATGTGGTCATCTTGCTCTGAGATCTTGGACTGGAGAGGATCTGACCATTGGCCTATTAAGCTTGCTATTGAGTCAACTCGTGTGCCTCGTGCGCCCTCTTTTAGGTTCCAACTTATGTGGTTGCGAGACCCTTCTTTGAATGCTTTTGTGTCTGACTGGTGGAAGAAAGGTAGACCAGCCTATGGTACAGCAATGTATGCCTTTGCTAAACTTCTTCAATATGTTAAATTTGAACTCAAACGGTGGAATCGTCAGTACTTTGGGAATGTCTTCCATGCAAAGGAGAAGGCTCAGGAAGATCTTGATGGTATCACAAGGAGGTTAAGGGAGGATGGGGTGACGGCTGAGTTGCTTCAGGACGAGGCTCGGGCTGTGAAAACTCTTGAAGAATGGGAACTGCGGGAGGAATTGTATTGGAAACAGAAGGCTCGCATTGAGTGGCTTCAAGAAGGGGATAAAAATACAGCTTTCTTTTTCAATTCAGTGAAAGCCAGGCGACATGGCAATTCTATCTTTAGTCTGGTGAATGACAGGGGAGACCATCTTTCCTCCTTCCCAGAAATCTCCAGGGAGGCAATGCAATACTTTGAATCTCTTTTTAGGGAGGACTCGCAAGGGGGGTCCCCTGAGGAAGCGCAGATTCTTTCTTGTATCCCCTCTCTTGTGTCTAGAGATTTGAATCAGCAACTCATGAGTGATATCTCACTTGAAGAGCTTGAAGGGATTGTTTTCAATATGAAGAAAGGAAAGGCGCCTGGTCCAGATGGTTTCCCTATTGAGTTTTTTCAAGAATTTTGGGATATCATCAAATTGGACCTCCTAGCTGTGGTTCAAGAATCTCAACAAAATAAGCAGATGCTAAGGGCCCTAAATGCTACTTTTCTTGCTCTTATTCCCAAGAGCGAGGGGGCCGATAGGTTAAGCCAATTTCGGCCCATTTCTTTATGCAATGTAATTTATAAAATTATTTCTAAACTTATTGCTGACAGGTTGAAAAAGGGGCTTGAGGAGCTGATCTCTGAAGAACAAAGTGGTTTTGTTGCGGGTAGGCAAATTCTGGATGGGATTGTTATTGCTACTGAGGTCATCCACTCTATGGCTAGCTCTAAAGAAAAAACAATGTTTATCAAACTGGACATGGCTAAGGCTTATGACAGAGTTAGGTGGTCCTTCCTTCAACGTGTTCTTGGTGCTTTTGGTTTTGCTGAAGATTGGATTCAATGGGTTTTGAGTTGTGTTACTTCAGTCTCTTTCTCAGTGCTTATCAACGGGAGTCATTCTGAGTTATTTGGTGCTTCTAGGGGGCTGCGTCAAGGTGATCCTCTTTCCCCTTACTTGTTTATTCTTTTGGCTGAAGGTTTGGGGAGATGGATTAAACGGAATGTGGAGTCTGGTCTCATTCAAGGTTGGAGGTGGGGAGGCACCTTACCTCCACAAACTCACCTGCAATTTGTGGATGATACTGCTTTGATGGGGATGGCTACAATGAGAGAGGCCTCTAATTTACGGAGAGTGTTGGATGTTTACCTGGTTGCCTCTGGTCAACAGATTAATGAGGGCAAGTCTTCCATTTTCTTCTTCAACACTCCGGGCCCCATTCAACAGAGGATTGCCCAAACTTTGAGATTTCAGATCGGGACTCTCCCAGTGACTTACCTTGGCATTCCCATCTCGGTGAGTAGACTGCCTAAGGAGTCTTGGCAGATCATTTTGGATAAATTTCGGGCAAAAGTTAACCACTGGACTCATCGTTGGTTATCCTTTGCTGGTCGTGTTCAATTGATTAAGTCTGTGGTGCAGGCTCTGCCCATTTATAGATGCATGCTTCAGGTTGCCCCTATGGGCTTTCTTAAGGACCTTGATTCTGTGGCAAGACAATTTTTATGGGCTGGTTGCTTGGAGTCCTCCAAGTGGAGTCTGGTTAGATGGGAGGTGGTTTGCAGTCCAAAACATTATGGTGGTCTGGGGTTGAGGCAATCGGCTTTGACTGGGGAGGCTTTGGCTGCTAAATTGTATTGGAGGTGGTGTAAGGAGCAGGACAAGAGTTGGGCCAGGATTCTTGCTCAGAAGTATCTCCCGGGGATCCCTCATCCCAATATTTCTAGGTATCCCCTTGTGGGGAAGGGCTCTGTAATATGGGGCACCCTCAAAAAAGGGGCTGTGCTTATTAAGGAAGGATTATTTTGGATCTGCAAGAAGGGGACTGAGATCCAATTCTGGTCAGACTCTTGGGATGGTTTTCCCCCGATCACCTCCCAATTTCCCAACTTGTTGAATCTTTGCCAGAGGTTTCTTGAGGCTGGTTGGTCGCGGGTGAGTGACTTTAAGTCCTTTTCCTCCTGTGGTCAGATGGAGAGGGCCAACTGGAAGTCCCCTGCTGAGTGGCCGGATGTTGGTTTGCAAGAGGATTGTGTGGTGCTGCAAAGTATCCTCTCCAGTCGCAGATGTAGCTCTCTCCGAGAGGATGACGTGCTTGCTTGGTCCCCCAATCCTAGGGGGACCTATACTGTAGCCTCTGGTTATAGTGTGTTATGGTCTCATAGGTGGGCTGGGCCTGAAATTCAGTGGTGGAAGAAGGTCTGGAACAAGCTTTCTTGGCCAAAATGTAATTGTTTTGTTTGGATGTTGGCCTGGAATAAGTGTCTGACTTGGGATAACATTCAGAAGAGAGGTTTCCATGGTCCTTCTGTTTGTGTTATGTGTGGGGCTAATGAGGAGGACTGTACTCACTTGTTTTTCCGTTGCTCTTTTGCCCTCCAACTCTGGCATTTTTGGTGGGGTGTTTGGAAAACTCCTTGTGTTCATGCTTCCTCCTTGATTGATTTTTGGCAGGGGATGGGTCGGCCCCCTTCTGTGGCCTCCTTTTTGCAGGACGTGTGGTTTGTGGGGCCTATCTTCTTACTGTGGCAGATTTGGTTGGAACGCAATCGAAGGATATTTCAAGGAGAGCGGAGGCTGGTGCAACAAATTTGGCAGAGATTATTGGGCATGGTTCAAGAAACTGTGGGAGCCAAGTGTGAAGTGGAATTCCCTTTGGTGAAAAGGGATACAGAGTTGGTGGAGAATTTGGGGATTCAGGGGTCATCTTTGGCTTTGGCAAGGGCTCGGCAAAGACGGCGTGAGAAGCAAAAAATTGATAGGGATGGCAAATGGCAACTTCCTCCTTGCGGTGTGTTGAAGATCAATACTGACGGATCTTCCAGGGGCAATCCGGGATCAGCTGGTATTGGGGGGATTGGTAGGGACTCTTTGGGCTCGGTGATCTTTCTCTTTTCGATCTATGAAGGGACGCATACCATCAACCTTGTGGAAGGATTGGCTATTCTTGACGCTCTCGAGAGAGCGCATGCTTTGGGCTGGAGAAGGATTGTTTGTGAATCTGATTCCCAGATATTGATAAATTTGCTTATTGAGCAAAAAGTGGCAGATGTCAGCTGGCAATTGGCTAGGGTTGTGCAACAAATTCTTCGCGTTAGTTCTTTGATGGAAACTGTGACTTTTGTCCATATTCCACGGGAGTGGAATAGGGCAGCTGATTGTTTGGCAAAATGGGCTTCTGAGCATGCTGAGGGATGGAGAATTGAGGAGTGGGAGTTGATTCCTCAGGAGCTCCGTCCTGATTTAACGAGTATTCTTACTGAAGATAGGGCTGGGAATGGTGATAGATGATGGTGTTGGCTGTTTTTTCTTAGTTTGGTCCGATTGTGCTTGTTTCTCCTTGGGACCTCAGTCCTTTGCTTCCTTTGTAATGTTGTTTTCTGATATTCAATAAAGTTTTTACCCCTTTTTTTTTTAAAAAAAAACTTAAGTTAGAAAAGTTAAATAAATTAATTTACTTTTTCAAAGTGAATTCTCAAAAGAATTGAAATATAAAGTGGAAAAAAGAAAAGAATGAGAACTCACGGAGACACAAGGAGTTATGAAATGGAGAGAATAAAAGATTGTATGAGAGCAGTTTACAGCTAGGTTGATTTTTTGAATTTTGGAGAACAGGTTCTTGTTAGTGAATATGGTTCAAAACCTTTCTGAGGTGGAGAGACCTATGAAAGAAGATTGGCTTTGGTAGTGAAAGACCTTCCCCGATTGATAGCTGGAGAAGACATTTAATTTTCTCGCCCGAGCTTAAACAATTGGAGTTTGATGAAATTTGCGAAGTCTTTGTAAAGGAAAATTTCATTATTTTAGTCAGATATCAAGGTGTTAAATTTTAGGTTTTTATTTCTATAATATGGTGATGAATAATAATATAAATATTTTGTAAGTAACTGATTTTAGTTCCAATGATAATATTCATTTCTGTATCTTTGAAAATTCTGAAATTTGGTGATTGTTATGAATAATAAAGCATTTGTGATCTCAAGCTAAATCATATATCTTGTCAATGAAGGGAGCTAAGAAGAAAAAATTGAAGAGTGGCACATGTTGAAGGTTTCGTCTCTTCTTTGATTGGTGTTATGCCTAAAAGAATTTCAAAGGAGTTTGTATCTTTATTTAGAGGTGCAAATCATGATTTTAATTGTGCCACCAGATTTTCAGACTCATACATGGCAGATATCCTTAATTAGCTACTTGAATAATCACAAGCTCTTGAAGTTTGAAAAGACCTTTTGAATCGTGGGAGAAAGAATGGAGCAATAGATGGCAACAAATGAAGAAAACGTCACTCTTGGAAACTAATATTGGAAGCTACGTACAACTAAAAGAGGACACACAGGAAAATTGTGCAGGAAGTCTGGAGAGTTTCGACCAAACAAGATGGTATTGTGACCTGTGTTTCAGATGCTTCAATTTTCATAAGCTGTGGGTCCTCGTCAAGTGGAGATAAATATATAAAAGAACTGTAACGCTTCCTTCAAGTTGTCTTTAAATAAGGAGAATGATTTCCTCAGTTTCGTAAAGCTTTCTAGAATATTATTGACTATGATTCGCTATCCCTCTACAAAGAAGGTATCAGAGGAATAATAAGCTTTGTGAATCTTTTTAACTGTTAGAGCTGTTGAATTCCTCATATAGAAGAAGGAAAAGAATCACAATTATCTTATAAGTCATCGTGCCAATTAGAAGCCTATATAGGAGTCATTCGAATTTGGAAATATTAACAATCGTAATGTCACCTTCTAAACACCTCAGCGGTGATAATTGTTCTTTTAAAAGGGTCGACATCTTCTATTCTGGGTATTTTGATACAAGGAGGCTTGAGAAAGTAAATCGTTGCATTTATTCAAGGCGATTGACTTGGCATTGGAAAATACGTGGCCCAATCTACCTTTGAATGTTGATTATTTAATGAATTTCAATTACTGGTCTATATGCTGGATGGTTATAAGATTATTAAGGAATTTTGAAGGACAATGAAAGGAAGACGTGGCAATATCTCTCTTGAAGTCGTTGTCTGGTATGATTCTTCTTGAAGTCGATTTGAATATAGGTGATTGCAACATATAGGTATCAATCTTATTCTATATTGCTACCGTTTAATATTGGCTGTCATATTATCTTGTTTGTCGACTTAAAAAGTTAGCCGTGTCTTTAAATTTTAGTGTGGGGAAGCCACGTCATTTTTGCGATTGCCTTACTCCTGCTACCATCCTTTATCAAAACACCTTTATTTGGAGGAGGTCGTGGCATATATATTAGTGGATGTTAAACCGTAAGGGAAGGTTTGGGTATGTTAAAGACTATAGTGTGGCTTCTTGATCGATGGAATTCATAGAGACAATTGGGCGAAGTCATTATCACATCCCTTTCGATAAGCAGTGGTAATTGGTAATTCTAGCAAGTTAGATAGAAGAATCGTGCTCCTATATAGGGAGTGTTTATATTTTTGCCGCCCTCTCATTACATTAGGGAGTCAAATTTTCAAGGGAATATCACTTGTTACATTGCCTACTCTCCAAAAGTGTCACACAACAGCTAGGAATACTCAACACCACACTCAAATCACAAGTCACCTTTGGATATAAGCCAATAGTTATTTGTTAAGTTAATTTTACTTGTGTATTTCCATGCAATTGAGATATTTAATGACAGATTTATTGTGACCGATTTTGAGTAAATTTTGAAGCATATTTATATTGGATATGAAATGGCAATACTATGTTGAGTTGAGTTAATGGAATTGTAAATGTTATATTAGTGTTGTTCTTATCTATCAAGCTAACATATAACAAATTCAGTTTAGCTTATATCAAATGTTTGATGAAATGTCTATTCTGTTGATTGAGTAAATAATAAATTAAATGTCAATTTAGGGTAGATAATTGCATTGGTATCAGAGCCTAGAAAACTCCTACAACCTTGTTGGGTAGTTCAAAGTTTTAAATTTCAGCTAGTAGCATGACAACTGAAGAGAGAAAATGGTTGGCCACATTACTCTATGAATCAGGTAGTAAGCTCAGTAGCTTATTCCAATCAAGGAATGATGCTTTGTACATGTTGAAAAGAGTAGAAGAGTGTTTGATCCTTGTTGAGTAGTCACCCTTAGATTTGTTGTAGATAATTATTGTTCCAATAGTGACTTCTTTGGGTCAACACAGGTGGTTTTGACATACTGATGATGCGGTAACAATTTTGGTTATTATCTATTTGAGTGAAGTCTTAAGGATATTGGCACCTAAAGTTTCTTATGATGATGCTAAAATGAAAGAGGTATTACAATTTATAGTGGATAGATTTCAAGACTTGGGTGATGTCAAAAGTCTTCATTTTCCTAGAAGGGTTGCAATATTCAAAATCTTAGCAAATATCAAATTGAGTAACCTTATGCTAGACGTTGAATTGAATGAATTGATTCACCAAATGTTCCTCTATTTCCTTGCTACAATCAGAGAAGAACATAATGATGATATTATGACAACCATGCAAACTATTATGGTTCAAACTATCAATGAAAGTGACGTTATTTTTCAGCTTGTCATAACTTTGTTATTGTTTGTTATGAAGCAAGAACAAGTCACTTCTTTAGCTACTTATGAGTTGGCCAAACATGTGCTAGAACAATGTGAGAAAAAACTGAAACCTTACATGGTTGATGAGGAGCAAAAAGGAAATTATAACCATGGAAGAAAATTCTTCTGAGTTTAGCGTTGTTCAAACTTCAGAATATGAATTGTGCCATGAGGATGTAGTTGATATTGGGAGCCATGATATTGAAGAGAAATTAGAAATATTATTACATGAAGTAAATTTTCAGTTAGTTGTTGCAAATCATATTAAGGAGCAAGAAATTGGAAATGGTGAACATGGAAAAAATTAGCAAGCACTAGATGAGTTTGATGGGCCTTATATTGATGTTGACATAGAGCAACCTTCCAAGTTGACAAGTAGAGATTTGGAACAAGAAGTGGGTCAAGTGAATATGAACTCTTTTCAGTTTACTGATAGTCCTCTTTTTGAGTGGGAAGCAAATTCCATTTTTGATAATCCACTTTTTGTGTTGGAGAATGAAACAATTTCTAATTCTAGTGTTCTGATTGGTGATGAATACAAGATATGAGATTCAAGTAAAACTCAAGACTCTATTTTATGGATGGGATTTAGAAAAAATTGTAGAGATGAAGTTGTTGTCTACTTCCCAATCAGCCAACACATTTTTTTTGCTACTTGCATTCAAATGGTTTGGCCTTTATTTTCAATCAATAAGTGGAGTATGTATTAGTGGGAGTTTAATAATGCTGATAAATCTATCATTGGGGAAGTTTTTTCAATCAAATTTTGGCTCACAAACCCATTGCATACAAGAAGTTTTCTTTATTACAATTGTTGCTCCGACATTGCAATTTTGAATTTTTCAAATGTGGTTAACGATTCAATCAATTTTTAGTATTTGCAGACATTGTGGCAACGAAGTGTGGAGAATTTTTTTGATATGATCTAATTGTTTCTTGACTCTGCATTGTTGAGTGATGTTTATGACAATTCATCTAAGTTGTTGATTTATGTTTTTTCAAATGTTGTATTGATGTTTTTAGTTTTATGGGTAACTTAGTGTGCTCATGGAAGCTATTTTGGAATTTGGAAATTGAATCTTCTTAAGATGCTATTAGTTGGTATTAAAATAAATGTTTCTGGGACAACATTTTTTAGAGTTGCTTCTGTTATCTTTTGTCTAATCAGCAGCTTATCGAAACTTTCTTTGTAGCATTCATGGAATTTTGTTGTGGTTGTAGAGGATAACCTTTCTCTCCTATTGATCAGAGTGTTTGTTCAGCATCCCAAGATCATGTCAGACAGTGGTATTGCAAATGTGGATCTCATTGAGATACCTTGGTAGGTGAATTTTCATGGTGCAGATTTTAGATTTTAGAGCTATTGCATTTTCGGATTACAGGTTGATTGTTTTGTGGAGTTACAGGAAGGGAAAGCTCATATATAGTATGAAGGGTTGATTGTTTTTATCAGAGTGGTGTAGTGGCAGCGTGGTGATTCCTTCAGGAGATTGGTTTGGGATCTTGGAATCATAGTAGGTTTAGGTTGTTTCGTGGTTGTGTTGACATTGCTCAAGGACAAGCAATATTTGAGGATAGACTATAATGTTCCCAATTTATAAGTCAGCATTGTAATTGAATAATTAATTTAATGTTCACAAAAAAGGCTAAATTAAAAGAGACAACTTAAATTAATTATTTAAGTAAGCAAAAGTAACTTAAGCTAGAAAAGATAAATAAATTAAGTTACTTTTTAAAAGTGAATTCTCAAAAGAATTAAAATATAAAGTGGAAAAAAGAAAAGAATGATAATTCAAGGAGACACAAGGAGTTACGAAATGGAAAGAATAAAAGATTGCAAGAGAGCAGTTCACAACTAGGTTGGTTTTTGAAATTTTTGAGAACAAGTTCTAGTTGGTGAACGTAGTTCACAACCTTTCTATGGTAGGGAGACCTCTGAAAGAAGATTGGCTTTGATAGTGAAATATCTACCCTTGCTGATAGTTAGAGAAGACATTCAATTTTCTCACCCGATCTTAAACGATTGGAGTTTGATGACATTTGTGAAGTCTTTATAAAGACAAATTTCATTATTTTAGTTAGATATCAAGCTGTTGAATTTCAAATTTTTATTTCTAGAATATGGTGATGAATAATAATATAAATATTTTGTAAGCAGTTGATTTTAGTTCTAGTGATAATATTCATTTCCATATCTTTGAAAATTCTAAAATTTGGTGATTGTGTATGAATAATAAAGCGTTTGTGATCTCAAGCTAAATCATATATCTTGTCAATGAATGGAGCTAAGAAAAAATTGAAGTGTGGCACATGTTGAAGGTTTCGTCTCTTCTCTGATTGGTGTTATGCCTGAAAGAATTGCAAAGGAGTTTGTATCTTTATTCAGGGGTGGGAATTGTGATTTTAATTGTGCCACCAGATTTCCAAACTCATACATGGTAGATATCCTTAATTAGCTGCTTAAATAATCACAAGCTCCTGAAGTTCGAAAAACCCTTTTGAATCGTGGGAGAAAGAATGGATCAATAGATGGCATCAAATGAAGAAAACGTCACTCTTGGAAACTAATCTTGGAAGCTACGTACAACTAAAAGAGGACACATAGGAAAATTGTGCAGGAAGTCTGGAGAGTTTTGAGCAAACAAGATGGTATTGTGACCTATGTTTCAGACGCTTCAGTTTTTGTAAGTTGCGGATCCTCATCAAGTGGAGATAAATATATAAAGGAACTGTAACGCTTCCTTGAAGCCGTCTTTAAATAAGGAGAACGATTTCCTCAATTTCGTAAAGCTTTCTAGAATATTATTGATTGTAAGTCGCTATCCCTCTACAAAGAAGGTATCAGAGGAATAATAAGATTTGTAAATCGATTTAAGTGTCAGATCCATTGAATTCGTCATATAGATTAAGGAAAAGAATCACAATTATCTTATAAGTCATCTTGCCAATTAGAAGCTCATACAGATTTCATTCGAATTTGGAAATATTAAAAATTGTAATGTCACCTTCTAAATGCCTTAGCGGTGATAATTGTTCTTTTAAAAGGGTCGACATCTATTATTTTGGGTAGTTTGATACAAGGAGGCTTGAGAAACTGAATTGTTGCATTTAGTCAAGGTGATTGACGTGGACATTGGAAAATACGTGGCCTAGTCTACCTTTGAATGTCGATTATTTAATGAATTTCAATTAATGGTCTATATGTCGGATGGTTATAAGATTATTAAGGAATTTCAAAGGACAATGAAAGGAAGAAGTGGCAGTATCTCTCTTGAAGCCGTTATCTGATATGACTTCTTGGATTCAATTTGAATATAGGTGATTGTAGCATACAGGTATCAATCTTATTCTACATTGCTACCATTTAAGCTTGGTTGTCATATTATCTTGTTGGTCGACTTAAAAAGTTAGCTGTCTTTAAATTTTAGTGTGGGGAAGCCACTGTTGGGTTCAGTGAAGCTCAAATTAGCATGATTCCTTCATAATTCAAAATAGTTTTTTTCTTTTGTTTAACTTCTATTGGCATGTGTTCGCCAATTTAGAAGTTGTTTATTTCAAATGGATTTTTCTATTAATTGGTTGGAGACTAATTTATAATTAAGTTGCTGGCTAAATGTAATTTAATTCAAAACTTGATAATAAGAGAGATAATCCCTGATTGTGGACATAGCCATCAAATTGATGGTGAACCACGATAAATCTAGTGTTCATATTTTTGTGATTGATTTTTAATCTTTTATTTTCTGCAATTTATTTTTCATTTGATTTTGCAAATTATATTCAATAATTGGTATCATAGCAGGTTGGAGAATTTTGGTGCAGGAAATTGTGAAGAACTTCTGCAGCCATGGAAGAAGCAGATAAGTGGAAAATAGAAAAGTTTGCAGGACAAAATTTTGGCCTTTGGAAAGTGCAAATGGAATCCCTACTCGTCAAACAAGACCTTTTGAATGCATTGGCTGGCAAAGCCAAAGGGAAAGGATCTCTATCTAATGAAGAATGGGAGAAGCTAGACAAAAAAGCAAGAGCTACAATTTTCCTGCTATCCAACAATGTTATATTTAATGTCTCTACAAAGAAGACTACATAGGAGTTGTGGCACAAATTGTCTTCAATGTATGAGATGTCATTTGCCTCCAATAAGGTATTTATTATGAAAAAGTTGTACAATTTAAAAATGAGAGGAGGGGTTATGTCCAAACATTTGAATGAATTTAATACATTAGTCACCCAGCTGATTTCTGTAGGCATTAATTTGGATGATGAAATCAAAGCTATTTTATTACTATGTTCTTTACCAAATAGCTGGGAAGGTATTGTGATGGCAATGAGAACCTCGGTGGTTTCCAAAAGCAAGCTGAAATTCGATGATGTTGCAACCACCCTTCTTAGTGAAGATATGCGGAGGAAAAATCAGGAACCCTCATCTGGTAAGGCATTAACTGTTGTAAGTATTGGTAATAGAGGTAGAAGTACAAAAATAGGAAAATATAATAATAGAAAAAGATCAAAATCTACACATAGATCGCAGTCAAGAGGAAGGATAGGTGCTTGTTGGTTTTGTGGCAAACTGGGCCACACAAAGAAAAATTGTTGGAATTATAAACGGGCACAGGACAAAGTCAGTAACAATGAAGCAAACACTACAGCTGAAAAAGACGATGGAGTTTTAATCTTGGCTACAGGAGACATGACTGGAGACTCTTAGGTACTTGATTCTACAGCTTCTTTCCATGTTACTTCGTGCAGGAAAGCTTTTACAAATTTTCAAGAAGGTGATTTTGGTAAGGTTTTTCTTGGTGACAATAAAGAATGTGAAATTGTTGGTAAGGGTGATATAATTCTGCATTTGAAAAATGGAAATTTTTGGCTTTTAAAGGATGTGAGATATGTTCCTTTATTGAAAAGGAATTTAATTTTTGTAAGTCAGTTAATTGCTTCTAGGTGTAATGTTAAATTTTCTTTAGAAAATTGTCAAGTAACCAAGGGGGTTTTAGTGCTTGCAAGGGGAAAGAAGTTGGGTAATCTTTATATTTTAAAATGCCATGGTGAAGTGGGAGCTGCCATGACAGTCATGGACATCAATTTCAAAAATTTGGCATAAGAGGCTCGATCACATGAGCAAGAAAGGGCTTGAAGTAATGCTTCAACGAGATCAACTTCTCGACTTGCAATTGGTGGATTTGCAGTTCTGCGAGCATTGTCTTTATGGCAAACAAAGCCGGGCTAGCTTCTTGGGGACAGGCCATGATTAGAAAACTACTCCTTTGGCACTTGTGCATTCAGACATTTTTGGTCCCACTGAGGTAACTTCATTTGGTGGTGCAAATTACTTTGTCATATTTCTTGATGATTATACTCGGAAAGTTTGGATTTACATGTTAAATAAGAAATCATAAGTTTTTTTAAAAATTTAAAAATTTCAAAGCTCTTGTCAAAAATCAAATCGGGCATAAAATTAAATGTCTGAAAACTGATAATGGAGGAGATTTTTGCTCCTCGAAGTTTGATAATTTATGTGCAGTTAATGGAATTCGTAGAATAAAGGTGGTCCGATCCACCCCTCAAGAAAATGGTGCAGCTAAGCTGTTGATCTGAGGACAATTCTAGAAAGAGCTCGATGCATGCTCTCCAATGTCGATTTGGGAAAAGAGTTTTGGGTTGAGGCATGTTGTAGGAGACCAAGTGTCTCTCAACCCCTGACTGAAGATTGAATAAAGTTTGTTTGACATTTTGAGGATTTTGTGGTTTTTCAATGAGTTTGTGAAATAAATGTTTTTGCTAGTTTTTAAATTAAAATGATGCCAGATAATAGAAAAGCAATCAAATACACCAATATCTAAGCACACTTGATACCAATGATCTGCAAATGCCTTCCTTTTATGAATTGAATGATTACAATATAAAAAGGCACACATGCATACAAAAAGGCAGGTAATGTATGAATCAAAAACTTAGTTTTAATTTGCAGCCATGATTGAAATGTACGACCAGCTTGAAATAGAGATTTTTCCTTTTGTTTTTTGCTTGAGATAACCTTCTCCACCCTAGGCGCCCTTTGTGCAACAGGTAAGAAGCTGAAAGGTAAGGCGTTTTGCCTTGGAGGAAAAACACGCCCTTTGTTGGTTGGTACAGACTTCTACAACATATTTTGTACGTTCTTCTCACCAGCAAATGTACGGCCAAAGAAGAAAGGAAAGCTGATGAGAAATGAAGGTGAATGATGATACCAATCTGCGATCAATTCTTTCTCTGAAACCCCTGTTAAATCCTCTTAATGAAGCACGAATTTGACCTCTGTAATGAAGCCAACCATTAGCAAACTTTAGCTGATCTTTCACAACTTCAGAATGTTGGTCTATGAAGAGTTGACGTTATCCACAGCCTGATTGCAGAAACCCTTGTTTCTCAATCTCCAAAAAAACCTCAGAGAGATGAAGACAAAATTTGAATGATCAATCAATAATGAGTTCTATTTTTCCTTTGAGAAATAAATACTCCTTTCAAGAATTCGACCCCCTCAAAAAAAAAATTTAAATGAGCATTAAATGATATTTAATTCGCCCCTCTTGACTTAGGCAAATTAATTAATTAATGGAATTCACTTTAATGAGTAATAAATACTCATTTAAATAAAAATTTCACCCCCTTCATTATAAAGTCATTAAATACTTAATAATAAGCCAGTTAATTAATTAATAACTTTAATACTTCACTAAAAGTGACTTTATAATATAAAGTAATAATAATAATTATTTAATTATTATTAAATGCTCCATTATTCCCCATTTGCTCATCAAACTATCAAACTGGGTCGAAACTGAGAAGAATAGTTGAGCCAGGTGCCCTGCCAAAAATAGTAACCCCTATCGGCCTGACTTACTATAAATAGTAAGTGCCTGAATACCACTCTGGAAACCTCTGCAAAGGCCCAACCTGAATCAACTAGAGGAGTAATGCCTTGAAACTCTGGATAATTTCCAAGGAAGACCCTCTCATCACATTTGTCAGCCTACGAGGGTCAAAATAATAGGCTCACTCCTCAACAAACAAAGTCAACTAAAACGGGGACATTACACGTGCAACACTACAATATATTTGATCAACCATGTCTCGTCATCTCGTTTGGATTTTGACATTCATGAGGAGAGATGGCTTGGGAAGAGAATTTCATATCATCATTTGTGGGTGTTTGGCTGTGAAGCGTTCGTGCATATTCCCAAAGAACAACAAACGAAGCTTGATTTCAAATCTAAGAGGTGCATTTTCCTGGGCTATGGAGAAGACCAATTTGGTTTTAGGCTATGGGATTCTGTTGCTAAAAAGATTGTTCACAGTAGGGATGTTGTCTTCAATGAGAAAAAATTCTCAGGTTTGCAGCCTCTGGACAAATCATTTGATGAATTTTTTTATGTTGATTTATTTGACAATGGTTGTGTCAAGAAAACTTCAGTTTCATTCTCCCAACCTTTAGTAATTTCTTCAAACATTGGAGCCCCTGTTTATTCGCAGCCTCCTTCATCTGTGTCTACCTCGTAACAAATTGTTTGTTCTCTGCCTGCTAACACGTCCTCACAAGTTTACACAAAGTCTCTGTTTTATTTTAATACTGTGCATCCTATGCAGCCCTCAAGCATATTACCTATGTTTCCTTCACATACTTCACAACCACACCTGTTTCCTCAAACGTTTCCTGTAGTATATGATTCGCAACCTTCACCAACTCATACACTACCCTCTTTAATCCATACACAACCTCTTAACCATGTGGTGCCTTTCAATGACCAATCGTTGCCTTCAACTATAAATATGTTTTCCTTAAACAATTTTCTGCCCTCCTTAAGTGTTACACAACCTTTACTAAATAATTGGCAGCCTTCACTAAGAAATTCACCGCCCTCTATGATCAAAGCGCAACCTTTAGTAAGCCATTCGCTGCCACTACAAACCAATGCGCAACCAATACAAAGGTCTGTGCAACCCTTGGTAATTCAAACACAACCTTTATTCTCTAAATCGCTGCTTTCACCAATTAATTCACATCCTCACACAATGTCGTCCTTAATACATCCTCAGGGGCAGCGCCTTGATAAGCATATCTTAGGAGAAAATATACAAGAACAGAGCAGTGTACAAAGGAGTATAGAAAAACAAGGCACGAGAGATAATTTACAGAGTAATCAGGAAAATCTAGAGCAATAGGGTGTTTTACAATTATAATTTGGTCCTCGATTACGGAGATCAACTCAGAAGAGAAAGTTACCACAGAAGTATGATGATTTTGAGTTATTTTCTTTTGACAATTATGATTATGAATTATTGCTTTGTGGTGAGGCAGAGCCGAAGACATTCAAACAAGCTTGCAAAGATGCAAATTCAGTCAAATGGATGGAGGCAATGAATGAAGAAATGGAATCTTTGCGAGCAAATGACACTTGGGATTTGGTTCCTCTTCTGCCAAATCAGAAACCTCTGAAGAATAAATGGGTGTATCGTGTGAAAGAGGAAGAGGGAGGTCGTCAATGTTATAGGGCCAGATTAGTTGTCAAAGGTTTTGCTCAAGAAAAAGGCTAGGATTGACAGCTATTTGGGATCTTGAACTTGAGCAATTAGATGTCAAAGTTGTTTTTCTTCATGGAGATGTTGAAGAGGAGTTATACATGGAGTAGCCTGAAGGTTTTACAAAATTGGGTCAACAACATTTATATTGCAGATTGAAGCGGAGTTTGTATGGGCTCAAGCAAGCCCCCAAACAGTGGTATTTAAAATTTGACAGCTTCATGACTCAGTAACAATTCATTCGTTTTGAATCAGACCCATGTGTTTATTACAAGAAGCTTCCCAATGGTGAGTTTGTCATTTTTATTACTTTATGTTGATGATATGTTGGTTGCTGGCAATAGTGTGAGGATAGTTCGTGAGTTAAAACAACATTTATCTCAAAGATTTTCCATGAAAGATTTAGGGGCAGCAAAGAGGATTCTTGGGATGAATATAATCAAGGATAGGAAAAAGAGAGAACTTAGATTATCTCAAGAAAAGTACATTCTAAAAATCTTTATGAAGAATGCCAAATCTGTGAGTACTCCTTTGGCTAATCATTTTAAGTTATCCTCAGCTATGTGTCCTAAAAAAAAAGAAGAAAAAGAACACATGAAGCGTGTTCCATATTCATCAACAGTTGGCAGTTTAATGTATGCCATGACTTGTACTCGTCCGAATATTGCTCAAGTTGTGGCAGTTGTGAGCAAATTTATGAGTAATCTGGGTAAACAACATTGGCAGGCAGTACAGTGGATATTCAGGTATTTGAAAGGTACTTCTGATCACGGTTTATGTTTTGGTGGTAAGGACATAATTCTACGAGGTTATGTTGATTTAGATATGGCTAGAGATCTGGATAAAAGGCGTTCTACCACCGGTTATGTATTCACTTTTGTTGGGGCAGCGATCAGTTGGGTTTCTTGATTGCAACAGGTGGTTGCACTTTCTTCTATGGAAGCATAATATATTGCTCTTTTTGAAGGAGCAAAGAAAATGGTTTGGTTGTAGAGATTGATAGGTGATTTATGGTTTCAACAATATGTTTTTACTCTCTTTTGTGACAGCAATAGTGTTATTCACTTGTCAAAGAATTCAGCCTTTCATAATCAGACAAAGCATATAGAGCTGTTGTATCATTTCATTCGCCATTGTATTGAAGAAGGCAAGCTACAGGTGGAGAAAATTGACACAAAATTGAATCCAGCTAACATGTTGACGAAAGTAGTTCCGAGGGAGAAGTTCGAATTCTGTAAAGCTTCTCTTGGACTTGTGCAACTCTGACATTAACTCTACAGCGATGGGATATCTCTGAGTAGCAATTTGGTCTTCAAGTGGGAGATTGTTGGGTTCAGTGAAGCCCAAATTAGCATGTTTCCTTCATAATTCAAAATAGTTCCTTTCTTTTGTTTAACTTCTATTGGCCTATGTTCGCCAATTTAGAAGTTGTCTATTTCGAATGAATTTTTCTATTAATTGGTTGGAGACTGATTTATAATTAAGCTGTTGGTTGAATGTAATTTAATTTAGAACTTGATAATAAGCGAGATAATCCCTGAGTGTGGACGTAGCCATCAAATTGATGGTGAACCACGATAAATCTGGTGTTCATATTTTTGTGATTGATTTTTAATCTTTTATTTTCTGCAATTTATTTTTCATTTGATTCTGCAAATTATATTCAACAGCCACATCATTTGGGGATTGTGTTACTCCTACCGCCATCCTTTATCAAAGTGCCTTTATTCGGAGGAGATCATGGCATATATATCATTTGATGCTAAACTGTAAGGGAAGGTTTGTGTATGTTAAAGAGTATATTGTGAGCTTCTCGATCGACGACATTCATAAAGACAATTGAGCGATCATTATCACATCCATTTTCATAAGCAATGGTAATTGGTAATTCTAGCAAGTTAGATAGAAGAATCGTGCTCCTATATAGGGAGTGCTTATATCTTTTTCGCCTTCTCATTGCATTAGCGGGTCAACTTTACAAGGGAAGATCACTTGTTACAATCCCTACTCTCCAGAAGTGCCATGCGGCAGCTAGGAATACTTGTCACCACGCTCAAATCACATGTCAACTTTGGATATAAGCCAATAGTTATTTGTTAAGTAAATTTTACTTGTGTATTTCCAAGCAATTGAGATATTTAATGATAGATTTAATGTGACCGGGTTTGAATAAATTTTGAAGCATATTTATATTGGATGTGAAATGGGAATACTATGTTGAGTTTAGTCAATGGAATTGCAAATGTTATTAGCTAATAGGCTATATGTAGTGTGAGATTTCATTCGAAACAAGTCTCATGTTTGAAAACTCCCTCTGGAGAAACAAGTTACCACTCACAATTTTCCAGAATTTTCTTGTTGGAAAACTTTGGCTTCTTTCCCATAAATGTGGTTGCAAAAATCTCGTCTCTAGCTCTTAAACCCCAATATTTTGCACCTACTTTTCACTTAGTAGTAATAGTTGTACAAAAATTGCTTTTGGCTCGTCCCGTTTGAAAAAACTACTTTGGTAGGGTTTCACAAAATTTTTCCTACTAATTTTTTCCATTTTTTCCATTGGCATCATTGAAGCACAATCTTGAGGTCAGTCTCTTGCTCTAGTTTGAATGAGTTTTTTGGGGGTTGTATATGGCCAGATCATTTCTTTTGGTGTTTTATTTCATTCTAAAACAATTTTGCTATCATTCCATAGGGGGCTTGTGGGGAATGGCGTGGTGGGGAGTTTGGTCTGATATTTTGCACCTACTTTTCATTTATTATTGAATAGATTGAAGTAATAGTTGTACGAAGATTGCTTTTGGCTTGTCTCGCTTAAAAAAACAATTGCTTTGGTAGGGTTTCATAATATTTTTCCTACTAACTCTATCCATTTTTTCATTGGCATTGTTGAAGCACAATCTTGCGGTTAGTCTCTTGCTCTAGTTTGAATGAGTTTTTTCGGGGGGTTCTATATATGGCTGGATCTTTTTTTTTTGGTATTTTATTTCATTCTAAAACAATTTTGATGTGGGTGCCCTGAATTCTGTATTTTATGGAAGCCATGCAGTGATTCATAGGAGGCACTAATATGTTGATCACCCACTTTGAGAGTTACAAATTTCTTAGCCAAAGCTTTGTTGTAGGCATAGTCGTTCCATAGGGGGCTTGTGGGGGATGACGTTTGCTTCACTTGTGAACCAATACATTTTTTTCTTTTTCAGACTGGCTCTTGGTAAAATGTTCAAAACTTTTGTGTGCATTGTTCTAGGTTTTTTCAAAATATTTAACTTAGAATATTGATTTATTTTTTTTCCTTTCTCATTTTCATTTTTTTCTGTGGTCATAGGTTGTTATTGGGAATTGCAAGGCATATGATATTCAAAGTCCTTTATACTGGATGGATATTATTTCATTGTAGTGAGTATATATATCTGATGTGTTTTTTAAGACTAGACACATCTATAGAAGCAAATCTTTTAGTGAAGTAAATATACCTCAATAGATCATAGGTAATATTCTAGATTAAAGTATGTTAAAATCCATCCCATCATTTATGTCTCTTAGGGGGTAAGTAGTCGTATGCACATACTAGGGTGGGGGTAGTGGATATGCTTCTATGGGTGTACTCTCTTCCTCTCCCTGCTAATATTATATTATGCGAATCCAACTACATTTTGATTTTACTTATCTATTGGTGGCTAAGACAATTCCCACATTTTGAGTGGCATTTTCTTTACACAAATTCAATCTGTTCTAGTATCCATAAAAAATTGTGGGGAATCAGTAAGCCATGTATTAATTTCTGATTAATGTTAATATATAAGTGCATCTACCCTTTTCTTTTCCCCACTAAGAACATTGTATCCTAATCAAACTACATTTGCATTTTACCTATCCATCGTCAGTGGATGATAATACTATGTGATAAAGCATTCCATAACTACTTTTCAAGTAGAAATTTCTCTACCCAAATTCAATTTGCTTCATCAGCCAAAGTCATTTTTGGTTAATCTGTAAGTTGTGGATTAATTTTAGATTAATAAGTATAGTTATGTATGCACCTATCCTCTTCTCCTCCCCTTAATAATATGGTATACTAATCCAACTACACCAACATTTTACTTGTCTGTATAACTGTTTGATAAAACAATCCATCCCTATCTACATTTTGAGTAGATATTTATGTCCCAAATTTAATTTGTTTTACTAGCCAAAGTCATTTGTGATTAATGCAAGTGATCGAAAGAAAAATTCAGCTAATGTTAGATACGCTAGCTTCAAGATTTGTGAATAAGAAAATGTGCTTATGGTTTTTGGGGTTTATTTATCTTAGGATTTATGGGAAGAGCCTATCAATCATGAATGGTCAGTTGTTGGTTCAGTTGGGTAGGGAAAATAATCTAAAAAGTTTGGATGTAGATCACATTTGGACATGCCATTCCAACTTGCAACAAAACTCTCAAATGTGTTTGGAACTGTCAGGCCTTCTAGAATCTCTACATAGTCTACTTGCAGGACCTTGTATATCTCCTTTTCCAATCTCTACACAAAATTCCTTTTAGTTTTCATCATTAAGAAAACTAGGCAAAATAAAACCACCATATAATAAAGTTTCAAGACTCAATTAAAATAGACACCCAAATTCAATTTTCACAGTGGGTAAACCAGGCGGACAAAAAACATATCCATACAAACTAGCCAAAGTAAGACCATCTACATAGAAACAAAAGCCACCCATATAATTAAAACTACAGACCTTAATCCCATATATAATCAAATTCAGTTTCCCAATATAAACAAAGTAACCAAATTAAAACCACTGATACAAAGACAGAAACCCACTATATAATTGGTAAGAGAGATTGTGTTTGTTTTGCAATACCTCATAGTAGAAACATAATTATAATACAATATGCATTGGTCTAGGCCAACTAAGTACCCACCTTAGGGTTAAATCCATGCATGTACTCTTTGAAGAGGGGCTACTTGCATAAACAAGGGAGTTTGCAATCCAAATTAGTAACAAAAGGCCTATCCTCTAAAAAGAAGTCGTCCTGCATTGAATTTGAACTTGTTGCTCATGTTTCACTCTTTGAAGTGACCTCACATTTGAAAAAAAATGAATCGCATTTAATATTCATATCTTCAATAAAATCAATTTTCCATCACACGTGTGAAATCTATTTTTCATTTACTATGAATAGATTGAAGCAGCGGCTGGAGAGAGATTGGTTTTGGTTTGTCTCATTTCAATTTTTTTTGCTAGAGGTAGATAAAGATTGTTCCGAGTTTTGTAGCAACTGGATTGATGGGGTATTTGTAAGAATATGCAGTAGTGGGATTGTGAACATTATAGCTTTTTCAAATCTAGCCTTGACTTCTAGTCAAAACGTGAGCTAGCCCATCTTGATCATCGACACAACAAAGTTGTTCAAGAACAAATGTTGGTTATCTACAAAGCTTTTCACAATGTCACTAGTTCAGGAATCATGATATCTTCCTCGAGACTCTTCATCACATCCGCTCTTCCTCTGTGTCTTCCAAAATGTGCATATGCTCCTTTGCTTCAGGGGAAAGCCAACAAAATCGTTTGCAAAGAGAAGAGTCTTCTGATTCACTTTTTTCTTCATTGCAGAAGTTCCTATGTTTCATCTCTCTCATTTCAATCCAAGAACTGAATCAAATCAAACAAAAAAGAAAATAATCGAAGACAATATTGGAAGGAATGCTCTTGTATTTGGCAAGGCCTCAACAAAGAGCATAACAAATTTTAGGCAAGCACAAACACAATATTGCATTCCATAAATTTAGCCCAAAATTTAGTAGATCGTGTTTTTAGGGTATTGTAGAATTGTTGTTTACTGTATTATGAAAGGACATTCTTAATTTATTTATGTGCACAGACATATATTATTGTGTTTATATTGAGATCATGTTAATAAGATTGTATATATTTTAAACTACACATTCCATGTTTACTTCTATATATTTCTCTATCAGCATAACCCTTGCACCCCCTTTGGTGCAAGTGTTAGTATTAGTGTTGTTCTTATCCATCAAGCTAACATATAACAAATCCAGTTTAGCTTATATCAAATGTTTGACAAAATGTCTATTCGGTTGATTGAGTAAAAACGATAAATTATATGCCAATTTGGGGTAGACTATTACAGGTCCATTTATTTCGGTTTACTTCCTTTTTTTGATATATTAGATTAGTTTCTACACAAGACTCTTATTCATCATAATCAACATAATTCATCAACATTTCATCAGTAATCACATACATATGCAAATATATATCAACTTATCAATAATTACTTCTAATGCTTTATAATTAATCATAGTCTAGAAATGTCTGCAAATGTTATGAAGGTATCAAGAGAATAAATAAAATAACCCAATTTAAAGCAACAATTCTACAACCCATCACTAGTGGAGACTAAATATGTTAGTTACTCAATTTCTTCACAAGAATGAGTTGCAAGAGGCTCTATAATTGATGATCGTTAATGCAAAGTGGGTTAGATGGTCTAATTTGAACTCTATTGAGCGAAATCTTATGAAATAAAAGATCCTTGATGACAATCAATGATCCACTTTGTGGCATGAGGATTTTAATTTTATTATTAAATTATTAATTTATTGATGTTTGTAACTTGACAATCTTATTCATTTTTTGTATTAACCTTCACTCTTTGTCATTTGAATCTTATAATCTTATTCTTATTCAAAAAATTTGTTTGAACTTTCTAGATATGTTCGCTCCATCTCACCTATTGCAAATGTTAATAGATATGTTGATACAAACTCTCCCAACCTTGGATTTATGATACATTTAACATGCTTGGGAAAATAAAGCAACCAATCAGTAACAAGGACCCTAATTGAGATTATATGAGGAGCGTATTAGGTTCATTGTGACATGGTGGTGGAACACTATGAAACACATCGCTTCATATGACCATGTTTGCTTTGAATCCAAATAGTATGCACCAAAGACTAGGATAGTGCCTCCTAAAGATGAAGAGGTGAAAGAAGCGTTAAAGATGGCCCTTCAAAAGATGCATTCAATTGAGAAGACAATTTTGTTTCAAATGCAATGACTTGCCTTGTTAATCTTCACAGTCCAACATTCAACAAAGTGAAGACTAGGGAAAATAGAGCTACATTAACACAATCCAAACCTATGAAATGGGCATAGGCATGGCAAACATACACTAGTATTGAGGATGTTCGCCATTCACCTCTTTTCATAGGTTGTTGATTCCCATGCTGTAGAGAAAAATTGGTCCACATATAACTTCATCCACTCTCTCAAGAGGCACATTCTTACCTCTCAACAAATGAAGAATTTGGTGGTCATGAATAATGCTTTGAGACTATAGAATCATTAGATTCCAAAGTATCGACAAACTCCAAAATTATGATGGGACATTGGCCTTGAGGATGCCACACAAAATGACGAGGCACATGACGGATTGGTGTTTGCTCCATTGGATGAGACAACCCTTGATATTACAATGAATAAAATTTAGAGTTGAATTTCAATTCAAGTGAAGATGAGGTAGAGGAATAGCAACAAGAGATCTTATATTGTCTACATTTTATACTTGTATATTTTATTATTTTCAACCCTTTCATTGTGATTTATTAGTGGTAATAAAAGCTCAAATTAAAATGATTAGCCATTGAAAGTTTTAATTTGTATGCCAATTTATATGAATTCTCAATTCAACTTCAATGTTTCATAATGTCGTTCTATAATGTATATGATAAATGCCTTTAATATGAATAATTGAAATTTCCCATATTTTTAAATTTCCCTACTTTTTAACTAGTATCCCCTAAGAAAATGTCCCCCACTTATTATCATACTAGAAATGCATCCACCTGCCTCCTAATGTACTAGAAATGCATCCCCCTCACCCCCTCTCAACCCTAACCCAATAACTCGATGTGACATACACATATAGATATATAGAAACATGTGCACACACACACACATCATAAATTTATAATTAACATGCAAACCATGCACAACATATCTTATTTTATAACTACTATTTAATATATAAGCCACAACATACTTTTGATAAGTTCAACCATTTAAAATGCATGTTTAACCACATGTCCAACGAAAATTTGAATATTTTGTATCCATCCTAAGGTGCATTACAACCGATTTCATCCTCTTTGACACTCAATGAAACTGGAAGACTACAATACATATGAAATTTCAAGTAGATAGTATGCTTTTGCAATAAAGTATCCCAATTTATAAATAACAATTTAGTAACTTCAAATTTTTGTTGCTACATTTTTTATATTAACCAACTAAAAATAAGAAAATCATTAGATGAAAATTATGTGACATGTATTTCAAGTCCCATTTTAAAATATTATATGGCAATCTTATATTTGCTCAATTATATTTCGTCTTATGAGAAATGATCCACGTCTAGACTTCTCTCTCTCTCTCTATATATATATATATATATATATATATATATATATATATATATATATATATATATATATATATATATATATATATATATATATATACACACACACCACACCCATGAACTATTATATAAATATGATATAATTTAAACATAATTTATATCGAAATATTGGATGAAAGAATTTCTAGAATATGATATACCTATGAAATTTAGGATGAAAACATTTTTCTTTTAACTTGTTCTTAAAAATGTGATAGCTTCATTGTGATATGTCATACAATTCTCTCCATGAACTTCTAGAATTCACGAACCAAAAAACTTGGGTGCCTTTATATAAATATAGAAGTGATAGTGTAAAATGTATAAACTAACTCATTTGTTTATTTATGGATATTATCTTTTCTCTTTACATTTTTATTTTAGAGATTTTATAAACTAAAGAAATAAATGGAGAATGGTGACGACTTCTAAATTGATGATAATTTTGATGGTGCTTTATAAATAGATACGTTTGATGAGCTGGAGGAAATGGAAGGCAATGAGGGAAAAAATAAATAAATAACTCCAATGATATGCTAAATGCTGCAAAGTTAAAGACAATATGAAGTATAATTAAATGATAAACTTTGACAGTCAACCATAATTTGATTTAGAGGATGTTGCAAGTAGCCATCATCATCATAATATTAACATATCGTTTCCTAAACAATTAGAAGTTCCTACAAATGAATATTTGAAAACAGATCAAGATTTCATTCATACATCTCATAACATTTTACTTTGTCGTGACATTTTAGCAAATAAATGAGATTTTAACGAAAGATTTTTAAAAAAATTGAAATTACTTTTCTACAACTGTCATACAACAAATTTATAGACATTTAGCAACTTGTGATAAGGGCCAAATCGACAATTAAGAAACAAGACTTGGTCATCACCATTGTCATCTCCTTGTAAGATAGAAACAAGGTCACTTTTAGGGTTTGTTCTTGGTACAAACGAACCTAGTCAAACTCAAGAATTAGCCACTAAGCCGGTTAAAAAAAATTTAGGAGATTTGCAAGATTGTAACAGTGGAGAGCAAATCATAATCCAGAATCTATAGCACCAGGGAATTTACATTATTGTGAAACAAAATGTACTCTTTCCAATTAAATATATAGTTCTAAAATTCATTTGTAGTCCTGCAAGAAATGATAAAATGATATCCACAGAAAAGCTGACTTGGTCTATCTCCAGTCTAACCAAAGATAAGAAGAGTAAAAGACCCAATAGGACTTCAAACAACTTTGAGCTTTTCACATGAATACTTAGTATCCATAGACGTACAAACTTAAGGATTTCCCACAAACAAATGATTTAATAGGCCAACTAATTTTAACAATGGAAATATCCTTTTCATGAAGGTACTAATCCCTAATGGGCTTGGGAGGATGAAGACTTCTTGAAGTACGTGTGGACAAGAAAAAGAAGCTGCCTGGGCCATGTTTCTCACGTATCCTTTCTATATAGCTAATTTATGGGTCTGTGGATATTAATTATATTAGAGGATCTAAGTATACTAATAGAAGACCAAATCTACAAAACACAACTAAATAATAATGCCTGAGACTTTCTTCAGAGCTTCTTCTTCCATCTTTGCAAGCAGTCGGCAAAATGTTTCAATATCTTCAACTTCTCTTCCAAAAGAAAAACTGAAGTCTTTCCACTGATACTGGGGAGATGACGCATCATTCATGAGTGTAGAAGAGACTTTGGCAAGCACATCAAAACCCATTCGATCAACAGAAAGCATTAAAGCATCCTATGAATCAAAAGACAAACAAGTAAAAAAATAAATAACACACATTAAGCATAAATACATATTACAAACACAGAAAAAATCAATAAAGATAGCATATTTGGTAAGGAAAAATTAGGATTGAAAATGAATTAATTCTTCTACAGACACATTCAATAAAAGGTTCAAAATCCAAAAATAAAGATAAAGCCTGCACTTTAATAGTCAAAATCCTAACTCAGTGCTCAATCGCTCTTTTTTGACCATGTAGTAAACCATGTTTTATTGCTATTATATTTTATTTTTTCTTTTATTAATCAAACTAGTGCCTCATCTTTGCACCTACTTCCTTGCTGTTATTGTTTCCTTGAGAACATGCAAAAGAAGCTTTCCTACCACTAAAAATCAAACATGCAACTGCAACGAGAGGCTTCCTTTCAATGCCTAAAAAACAGCTTGGAACAAATTATAAATACACGCAATACTGGTCTCGAGAGAGTTGCACAGTTAGCTAGCTTGTCTTTGAATAATTCATTGTTTAATGTATATTGCATGGTTAGGTGTGGAGTGTTCTTGTGGGTGTAGACCACATAAATTAAATTGTTAATGTTTTGTTGATATGTTTGTACTTGACTAGCCATTAATTGTCCACTTGTGCATAGTTGTTAGGAGTCAGTTGACAATGGTTGTCGCTGATTGGTGTTTTGTTTAACAAGCATCGGGTATATTAAATGAGCTTCTCATAGTTAGGGAAGGCAGTCCAAATTGGTACATGATCTTCCCTTGTGTGCATTAGGATTGTGCAAGCGCTACCATTAATAAAGATACCATTGGTCTTCATCTATAGTTTTACTTGGTATATTATGTTATACTCTATTTATATTGCATATGGTAGTGTTATAGTTTGGCAGTAAATATTTGGTATTCTTGCTTACACAAGGTTGAATCAGATTCTTAAAGAATTAGTGTAGGTCAATAATTATCGACAACTACACTAGAGATAGAAAATCAATGCCGTTAACCACAAACAAAAGTGAGAGAAGATCATAGCATATTCAAGGGGCAGATCATGAAGTCAAGCAATCCCTCCGACTGGTGGAACAACAAGAATGAAGGAGGATGCAAGAAGCAGCTGACTTGAGAAATCCATTAGCCCAAAGTGAAAGCCAATGTAGGAGTCGAAATCAAAGCATAACCATGAACAATGATCTACACTGTATGAAGGAAGAGTGGTTCAACATTACTAGTCATCTTCCTCTTCTGAAAGAAGTGTGTGTAGATCTTGCAAACCAAGTTCAGTCTGAGGAATCAACAAAGCCTTTTGTATACAAGTATTTGTCTTGAGATGGAGCCCAAGGAATTCTTCACAAATGAGGAGAGGGAAGCATACAAAAGCAGTCTTTGTGGCATTGAAGAGTTGTTGGTTGAAGAAGATACCGAACCAAAAGCACCAAGGCAAAGTATCGGAATAGAGAAATGAGAACTTGAGGATGATACGAGTGTAATGAACACTTCCTAAAGAGTCAAGGATTCTGATGTGCTTGAGAGTGTCAAGAGAGCATGGAATGTTTGTCATGTCCCTTTTTAAAAAAAATCAAAATTATGTGATTTTTTATTTACTTAATTGAAACTGAAATGAACATACCATAGGTTATTTTCTGATTTTAATTAATTAAAATAAAATGCAGAAAATTAACTTAAATAAACCTATAATCAGCAATACCTGCAAAGCTACTAAATATTAACCAGCAACTACCTATTAGTATATAAATATTATGACTAAAATATTATCAACCATATTAGTAAATGAATTAAGCTTGGTTACTTAACGAATACCAATAATTCTATGATATGGTGGCCTATTTGCTACACAATATTCCAATATTTGGATATACCAGAAGGTTGCAGTCGGCATTGTTTACTGTCACTTGTCTGAAATTGTTCCCTGCCTGCTGCAGAAACACAGACCAGCAGAATTGACTATGTTTTAAATATGGTTTAATCCTTATCTTGCTACAGCGGGCACAAGGCTGTGATCAGCTTATTAATTATATGCTGTGATGAACCTAACTTGCAATTGGGTGGCAGTTTTAAAAGAAATTTAAACTTAAATATGCCACTGCCCCACCAAGTAATCCAAATATGATATGCAATATAGGACCAAGGAAATATCAATAAGAATAATAATAAACTGGTGCAGCTAAGCCAACAATGGCCAAAATTATATCAAAATAAGATCCGTGGCTCAATCAACATAGAATACATATTAATATATTATTATGGAAACTCCCACAAAATCTACATTTATTTTGAAATCTTTAACAATCAATAACTGAATAATAAATATTTCATAACCATTATAGTGATTGAAAACTAGCAATATAGGGAAAAAATGCAAACTCTTGATAATGTCAATGAAATAGACAATTTGCTTACAAATCCAAATCAATCTCCCATTGAAGCACAATCGAAATCCTTGATGTAAAACCACCCTACCTGGAGATGAGGGTTTTTTCCCTCAAATCTAAGAGATTTCCAAGTAGGTTTTCATCCTCAAAAAATTGTCAACCAAAGGTTTTCATCTTTGAATGCAAATTTGAATTTCAAACTCAAAAATGAAGATGAACAAATGAACGAAAAAAAAATGAGCCTTGACTTCTCTTTTCTAGGCACTTTGCCTTGGGCCCTCTATATATATATATATATATATATGTTTTTTTCCCTCCACGTATTTAAAAATACTTTTGAATTACATCCAAGTCCCCTTTTTGAATTATATTTTAAATAAAGTATTAAAACCACCCTACCTGGAGATGAGGGTTTTTGCCTTCAAATCTAAGAGATTTCCAAGTAGGTTTTCATCCTCAAAAAATTGTCAGCCAAAGGTTTTCATCTTTGAATGCAAATTTGAATTTCGAACTCAAAAATGAAGATGAACAAATGAATGAAAAAAAAATGAGCCTTGACTTCTCTTTTCTAGGCACTTTGCCTTGGGCACTCTATATATATATATATATTTTGTTTTTTTCCCTCCACATATTTAAAAATACTTTTGAATTACATCCAAGTCCCCTTTTAGAATTATATTTTAAATAAAGTATTAAAAGCATTTTTTTTAAAATAATAAAAAAATGGGCTTGTCAAAAATTAAGTAATTGGACCTGTTGATGTGATTTTTGTGACTGCACCAATCAGTAGAACACAGTATCCGAAGGCTACTCCATTCTCTCTTGATCAAAGAATTCCATATGCTAAGATTGCCAGAAAGTTCGTATGGTCAACTCCAAGGTTCCAAAAATGCTATGGAATACCCTCAATCGGTTCATTGTGATTTGTTGTTTACACGAGGGGACTTACACAATTGTTCACAAGGTTTGCAACTGACGGTGGGTTAATGATTGGAAGGGGATTTTGTGCGTTGCGAATGATTTGGAAATGAGGTACGTTTTTTTTCCTAAAACTAACCAGAATTGTACTGAAATGAAAAGAGTGCAGGGTTTAGAAGATCTAAATTCTAGTCTAAAGGAGGACGTGGGATCAATTTTGGCAGAATTCAACCAGACTCTGCTTTGCCTCGTGTTGGACAGCCTACACAAAGTCGGTGCAATCTTCAAAGGAGCAACAAAAGATATTCAGATTACGAATCAACATGCCAGTACCATCAGGACGACGCATACAAACACATGAATCCCAATCGAAGTTAAGCTTGTAATGTTTTCCAGTTGACCACACAAGGCAAACTTGTCGTTAGCAAGCTGCTAGTGGTATGGATTAAAACGAAGTTTCCTTGATCAACACCACAAATCCACAACTAACATCTACTTGCATGAAAATAAGAATTACTCTAATCTAAGCTACTACTTGAAGTCGAAGGGATGAAGAAATCTCGCTAGCTGCTCATAACAAAGACGAATTCACCATCAATGAAAGCTTCTTTTATTATGATAGTTTTCACAACAATCTCTTACAAAGTTTTCAAAGGAAAACTTTCCTTCTCTTCCAAACTATGCTATGCTAAGCTATCACAATTACACTATCAGTCTCTCTACTCTAGTCTCTGATCTAATGTCTAATTTCTACTGAAGTACAAATGAGGGGGGATGCCCCTTTTATAGATAGCCCAATCCAATGGACGACTCAGATTACAATCAAATGAATGGCTTAGATTAAGCCACCTCAGCCCTAACCCTAGAAACAACTAGAATGGGGAGTGGTACAATAAATGAATCAAAAGATTCCCACTCACTCCCAAAATAGCAAAGGCAATTAATGCCCACAATTAGTCTTCCAGAAGGTCATCATCCAGAAGTGTGCTTCCGTTCTCCTTCTCCTTGGCTGCAAAATCAATGAATCTGGCGAGCACAGCCTCAACCTCCTGACCTGAGATCGGCGGAATGTGATCAAGCTAAAATTCTAACACTGTAACTGCCTGCCCATGCCGTGTACAAGACTTTCTCCAAGCAACTAAGGCATCCTGAGTATTCAGAATAATACTGGAGAAAGTGGAGGTGTTCTCAAAGTCATTCTGAACAAAATTCTTCACCTTTGGAAAGAAAGGTGGCAACCTACTCCTCAAGCCATCAGCAGTCACCTCATCAGAATTCAGCCTACTAGCAAAGATTGCCTCCAAGGTGTTCAAGACTCCATCAGTAATGTTTGTCATAGCCTTCCTGACTCTAGCTAAATCCGCCTGTGCTGCATCAAAGAACCCACGTCCTGTGACTACTGAAGAGTACCAGCCAGCAAAATTGTACCTATCACCCTCTTGAATCACTCCTCCATCAATCAACATCTGCAAGGGAGTATGCATCAAGGCCTCCAGACGCTGAATAACCTTACTCTGATAGACATGAGCATCATCCCAGGCCTAATCGACTGCCTCCATCCGTGCCATAATGTTGGAAGCTTGCTGATAAGCATGAGCGAGATCTTCCATAAACTTTTCTGTCTTGGCACGAACACCTGCAACCCATTTATCTGCCTCCTGTGCCATCTTCCTCAAATCCTCTAGGCCATTAACTGATTCTCTAGATAACTCGGCTGGGAGCTCAAGTGCCCGAATCTCCTGTCCACAAAGACGAGATAAATGTTGCACATAGCCTATCAAAGTCTTGTGCTCTTTCTTCAATTTCTTGTACTTGCCTTCACTCCTGAGCAATCTGTCCTTAAGTGCCTGGTAGGAGTTAACACACTCCTCCATAATCTGTGTTCCTGTGGGGCGACCCAACTCCAAGGTGGTGATCATGTAATTTTCTGGAACTGCCTCATCTCGATCACAATCAACCCTTGGCATAGCTACGTGAAGGGTGTGAGAGCCATCCTCATCTGTTGAAATCTTCGAAAATTTCCTAGCTCTCTTCTCAGTTGGAGGTGCGCTGATCCTACTCAAAAATTCCTCCATCTCTACTGCTGGATCAGCTTCTTCACTGGGGCTCCTTCTCATTCTATCTCTGAGCCAATCAAGTACTACTTGCTGTATAACAAATGGCTGCTCATCTCTCACTTCTTCCTCACGGACTTCTTCTCTAATTTCATTCTGGTAAGGCTCATTGGCCTTTATGGGTTGAGTATCTCCTGAAACTGCATCATCCTCTAGAGCCACCTCAAGCTCACGCTAGAAGTGTGTCAGTAGCAGTTTCCTCATCTTCTTCCTGCCGATCATCTCTAGTGGGTGCATTGACACTCTGGCCAACTGATTCTCTTCATGGTGGTTGATTTTCCTCATGTAATTCCTGCTCCTGATTCAATACATTTCTCTGATCAGCAAATAGTGAAACCTCCTGTATACTTAGAGAACGTATCTCCAATGGCGTAGGTGACTCTACCACAATTCTTGGAGGCTCCGGCTGAACTGGCTCTTTCCTTTGAGATTCTGGACCTCGAGTAACATGTTTTTTCTTGGAAGTAGTGGGCGTCCTGTGATCTCCTATCAAATTGTAAGTCAAAGGAATTGACCTACTCTTCAACCTGCTCACATGTCTTTCGACCCATGCTCTGGTGAATGTCAGGACTGGTATACAAAGTGTGTCCAAATCAGCAATCTCCAGCTTGGACCAATCTGGGAGTGAAAGTGGCGTGTCTCTCACTGCCTCATAATCTGGATGAAGAACATTCATGTCCTCGTCCACCTAGTCTAGTACAGGAATAATCTCACACTCCCTAATCATGCTCAACAGTAGCCTCGAGAACATCCTCTTTCTAACTTTAGCTTCATCCAATGTATTAGCCCAGTAATCCTCAATATTTGCCTTATGCACAAACTCTTCTGACAATATCCATCTAATATTCCTGTGAGGATCGTAATACTGCCTGCTTGTGTGATAAGAAAAGTGGAAGAATTGAAGCTCACTTTCAACTTCCCTTGCTGCCTGAAGTGGACACATTTCATCTGAATTTTCCATAATGATCGAGAAACTTTGTCAAACAGAAGTTATGGAAGATTCAGTTTTCCCTTCATACGAGATGAAAATGGAGAAAATTTGGCTAAGTCTGAGGAAAAGCGTAGCTTTTGCAAAGGGCGCTTGGATTTTTGAGCCCTTAGATCTTAGTTTTATGGTCTACAGTCTCAAGGAGTCTTTTGATCAGTTTTTGTCCTGATCTGCAATGCAACTGTCAGCCAATCAATCGGTGAAGTCAGTCAGCCAGTGTCAGGGATTGAATAGAGGCCCCGGAAGAGGTTCAAAATTCAGTTTTCATGAAAAATGGCTAAGTCTGGAGAAAAACGCCAAACGTCAAAGTTGGTTTTTCAAACTCAAAATCACATATGCGCCTAAAAGAGGAATTTTGAATATTATTTAAATATTTGAATTTTGACTTCTAGTTGAAGAGAACGATTTCTAGGTTGTCATCTCCAGTTAACATCTTTGCATGTTGAGTGCTTTTTCAGTTTTGCATGTTGAGTTATTATTTTGCATGTCCACTTAACTAAAGTGCATGTCAAAAATCAACTAAAGCTTGAATGCATGGCGTATATTTGGATTTTTGTGAAGTCTTTGAAGATGGCGCTTCAATTAGGATTTTTTTTAACTGAAGTCTCTAAAGATGACGCCTTAGGATTTCTAACTAAAGTTTCTAAGCATGGATTTTCAATTGAAAAGCATGGCGCCCTAGTATGGACTTTTCAACTGAAGTTTTAAAGATGGCAACTTTTAGTCTCAAAGATGGCGCCCTATTTAGGGCATTTTTGGTCTTCAGTTAACTGTTTTAAAGAGCCAATCATTGGCTAGGCGTGGATTTTTGAGGTCCAATCACAAGTCAAACGCCATTTTTAGGTTTGCATGCATTTATCACAATTTTGGTGATGAAAGTCTATTTATTCAAACTTAGGCGTCCATTATTCTTCATCCCAAGCTAAGAGAAATATGTTTTTCTTGAGCAAACAATGATTTGAAGGTGCTACAGGTATCAGATTTCAGTGTTATTCGTAGCAACGGTTTCAGTTTGTTCAGAAGAAGAATATTCCAGACTTTGTTTTCAATTTGCATGCAGGTTACATCAAATTCAAGTCAGAGATAGGCGAATTCTATAGAGGTAGAACAAATAAAACCTTCTTTCTTCTATCTTATTTCTTTTATTTCTCATCTTAGGTACTTTCTACGCATATCAAAGAAAATCAACAAATTTTCAGAGTTTGATCATCTAGGATCACTTACTTTAGCATTAGCAGCAAAACCCATGTCTTAGATTTTTTCGAGAAAATTGCCCCGCAGCCTTCATTCTGAAGATCTATGCTTTTTTTTTCGAAGATTTCTTTGCATATGGGCCAAAATCACATCTTTTTGAAAATCGTATCATATGGGTTTGTTCAAAATTTCGTTGTGCACAAAACCCATGTTCCAGATTTTCTCAAGAAAATTGCCCCAGGAAGCTCTAAAAACCCCTTCAATTCTCGACTGAAGAATCTTTGCACGTCAAGCTAAACGATGTGTTTTCACAATTCTGACGTTGTGGGTTGTCTTAGAATCATTTTCCGAACAAAACCTACGTCTCAAAACTTTTGGTGAAAATTATCCTCCGATAGGCTATTTTTAGCCTCACCAAGAGCCATTTTAGCTTTCCGGAGAAAGTTGTCAGAACATGGCCGTGTTCACAGTCAATAGGCAAGTTTTCAGAAGGCGGTTCAACTAGACTGAATTCAAGATCAAGTCAGTCTTAATTTATGTTTTCATCAGAGCAGCTGACAATGAAGATCAAGTGCATCCAAGGGTTGATTCAAACAATTTGACAAGCGTAGACGCGGTTGGACATCGTTGGAATTCCGCATTCTTGTGTATTTTTTGCAACCAAAGTGGTCGCGGTCAAGCTTCGTGGTTTCAACATGCAACACTTTTTCATTGAGAAGAATCAAGAAAAGCATCAGAAGCATTAAGTTGCAGAAGGAACAGAGATCACTCCATTTACAGAGCCGTCGGAGCCGCCAAAGTCACTCAAATCTTGTGCCATTATCTTTGTGAAGATGGTACCTACGCTGATCTCGAGGCTGTGCAAACTAAGTTCCAAAAGCATGTTCATGATATCTTGATGGAAATTCTGGATCACATCTCTGTGATGACAGCTAGTTTCAAGAAGGCAGCTGAGGATGTCAGAGAATGCATGCATACGATCAAGGAGAGTGACAAGGAATTGAAGAAGCAGATTATTGTTTTGGACAGCGTTAAAGTGCCAGAGGACAGAGTGATTGATGAATTCTTGGTTGAGGTGTTGGACCAAGATGACTTGGAGTGATCTGCCAGTTGGGATCTGCAGTTAGTTTCGAGGATAGAGTCAGGAGCAGCAGTTAACTCGACTTTCAGTCTTGAGTTCACTTGCTGATTTCATACATGCATATCTCTTCCTCAGAATTATCTTCGCAGGAGTTAGGATTAGGGTTTTCAGTTAACTGAGGGTAGTGTTCCAGTTAACTTTGCTTTCAATAAGGACGTGCATGCTTGCACATTGTCCTTTTAGATTAGATGTGTCGGTTAACTGATGGTTACTTTCCAATTAACTGTATAGTTTGCTTTGTTAGGGTTTAGCAATAAAATCTTGCATGCATTGCAAGATTGTAGTTGACTCAAGGTGATTTTAGGGTTCCCTACACCTTGATTGTCTATAAATAAGAGTTTTTGCTCATTTGTACATGACTTTTTCACAAGAGAGAAATATATGTTGTGCCTACCTTGCCTTCAATATTGCTCATTTTGTATTTGTTCATGAGTATTTACTGTTATAATGAATTGTTAAGCCACTTGGGTTTCATGCAATTATGATGGTGAATTCTTTCCTTAGTTATATTGATTCTATGTTGTGTTCAATAAACTTGTTCAAATTGAGCTGATAGATGTGCCACCTTGCCTTAAAATTGAGAATTTGTTCTTGTTTATCGTGTGATGTGTGTGAATAATAAACTGGTTTAGATTGAGCTAATAGATGTGCCACCTTGCCTTCAAGTTGAGAATCTATTCTTATTTGTCGTCAGATAATCATTCCTGCTCCATTTCCTCATGCTCTGTTTTCTTGACGAAATTGGATAGTTTTAAAGTAGTTAGTTGTAGTTAATGATCTGTGAAACCAGAAAATACTTAGCTGCAACATATAGAGTTTTCATGAAAGCCTTGTACCTCTTACAGCTGAGACAAAAAGACAGGATATAATTTAGTTTATTTCCCTTTTCAAGCACTTTTGTCTGGAACAACGAGGGAGTTTCCCCTACTAATTTGAAAAGCACTCATTGCGTAGTGTGCATAGCTGTCCATACCAACTTACACTCCAGAGGTGTTAGTTGTTACCCCAACACAAAGCAAGTTTTAGAGTTTTTGTTTTAAGTTTCTTTTGGAGTTCATATTTATGCATGTAAGTTTGATAGCAATATAGCATTTATAATATAGAGTAATATCAATTTCATGGCTATTGTCTCTCCTTGTATGCATTCTATAAGTTATGAGTGAAAGCAATCCAGGATTTCTTTCATTTGTCTCTATCATTTCATGGTAGATGTTTAGTTTCATGCTTGCTTATTGATTCAATGAATTGATGTAAATGCTTGGGTGAGATTAATAACTTATAAGAACTAGGTGCTAGGATGGTTGTAAGTAGTAATAATCATGAACGACATAGAGAAATGTTGTAATGCAAGGTTTCTTGAGGTTATAGGTGCTATTGTTTAAATTGATATCAGGTCACATAGAGTGATATTGACTCCGCACTTGGGATAAAGGCACTGGATCATGCAGAGTATTTGTGGTTCATTTCCTATGTTGATTCATTAGCTACTCAAATTTTAAATCATAAACTCTCAAATAGATGCTATTGTTGTTGTTTTGTGTTAAAGTTCCACCTTCTCATGCGCAATATATATGACATTGATTAATAAGCTGCCAACTTATTTGAAGCATTTTATTGAATGGTTTTATGAGATATATCTATTATTGGCAATGTATTTGATTGTAATTGTGTGAAGTGTCTGAGTATACATTGTGGGATCACCCTCCTGGGTTTCACAGAGCCCAAAGAGTAGGAATAGAAGTCTTGCAACTTCTATTCGTTCGTTGGCCAATCTATAATGTGCCAACCAATTTTTTCTTTCAATTTACACAACACAAACTAGCACTACACCAATTGATTAGCGTTAGCTCCCAAATGATAATCAAATCAAAAGCACTCAACACCAAGAATGTTCACCAAGATCCTTTAGAAGGCGAGGTGATAGCATACGGCAGAGAAAACTGAACAACAACTAAAAATGGAATTACAACTGAATGCAAGTAGGCGGTGATCCAGCCATAGGAGATTTCACGCTACCACTTAAACAGTGGGGGCACAACATTACAATTCAAAACAATTCATCCGCTTAGCGGGCATCCACTCATTAGTGGGGATTCACCACTTGAACAGTGGGTGAGAGATGTACATACAACATTAATTTCCTCCACACTCACGGTAAACCATCCAGGGGTTAAAGTGTTTGCACTAAATTTCACAAGTAATGCAGCAATAAAGATGATTGGATTAATACTACTAATTTACAGCCTTACAATGAAATAATCTGCAATTTACAAGTGTTACAATGATAAAATCAATGCAAATAATTGAAGGATGATTTTTCCAACTTCTGAACCTCTCAAATACTAAATTGCAAGCCAAAATCTGAACTTACTAAAATTTGATAACAATAACCAGCATACTGTAACACACTAAATTGCTCATAACACCTTCAAAATACCTCTGAATGAACTGAAACAAATTGCAAATGCTCTCTAGGAGGTTGGCGCCCAATATGCAATACCAAAACTGCATCAAAACTAAACATACAATTTAGCACGAAATCCAAAGCTCTCTTGAACGGCCTGCTAAGAAGGGCGAACTCCAAGATAAATTCAAATACTTCAAAATAAATTCTAAAAATCTGCAATTAGGGGCGCCTATAGCATAGGAATCAATATAACCAATACCCATAAGCAGAATAAAATCATAGAAAGAACTGAATTTGAAAATCAACTTTAGCCATTGAATAACCAGCAAGTAATAAACTGGAAAATATCACCAAAATTCACCACGATGAAGCTCTGTATGCACTTATGAGTGAAACACACTCCCAATTGACCATCTAAGGCACCATAGTTTCAGGCCCGAAGAATGGTGTAAAATACTAAGCTCCCCCTTAGCTGGATTCTGAAATCAATTCAGCAGCATAACTTTACATTATTTTCCAAAGATAACAATGAAGGCTCAAAGCATCAATAAATAAGCTTCAGTTGGGCAAATGAAGCAACTTGTAACTCCAACAAGAAACTGTTCAAATTCCCCAAGGGACACCACCTCTCACACATTCACTTTATTTTTGAATTAATAAAATTTTTATCATCTTCCTTTAGGCATTCATTTTCAAGTTGCAACAATAAAACATTTATCAAAATATTAAATGCTCAAATAGACCCCTTAATGTCCCCTCTTTAAAAACAACTTGAAGTCATCAATCCTAGGCGTGGGGTACAACTTAAAAACTTGAAATTGACTAAGTATAAAACTTAGTCTAAGGAGATAACCAAAACCAATGCCAATACTGAAACTGATAGATTGCCAAAAATAGCATGATGACCTGAGCTGAACTACTGATGATCCCACTGCCAAAATTAGACTTACTAAAAATAGCCAATGCCAAAAATAGTAAGTTCACCCCAAAAACAACATAAGGCTGAACTGAGCTGGAAGCAAGACTTATTGAAAGTGGAAACCCTAAATTTGCACATCTGAGTAGCCTACAGATTTCCGGAAATAGGCTAAATCCAAATGAAGAGCGTAGGGTGAAATTGGGGACATTACAGTCCGCTCTTTCCAAAATTGCTTATCCTCAAGCAATGCCACCACTCTCCAAGAAAACTTGATCCTTACTATGCCAAGTAGGATCCCAGGGTCCCAAGTCCATCTCTGAAAAGTCCCACCATGTTGATGCTGCTCCACTCTAATCATAAAAAAGAAATCATTGCACCATAATTGCACAAATCATCCTTGCAACCTCAAAGTGATAACATGCCTGAAATTCAAGCTGAACATGGAAGGAATTGAATCAAAATCTAGCAGCGTCTCATGCCCAATAAACTCTGAGGAATTAACATCTACAATGTCAATGTCAATCACCATTCTGAGAACAAAGAAGAATAATCTAAACAACTCAAAAATATTCTCATCAACATAACTCCTCAAAGCATCAAACCAAATCACAACAGCAAATGTGAATCCATCATAGCTATTTGCAAAGGAAAAAACAGCTCTTTGCAAAGTCATAGCAACTGTATCCTCAAAGCTCCTTAAGGATGTATAATGCCTCCTCTGAGTAATTCTGACATATTCAAGAAAATCTCTGAAAACTTCCACCAATCTCTCCCCCAAAGTCTCAAAAAGTTGAACCAAATCAAGCAAAGGTTCGCTGCCACAAACACTAGTGCAAGAGATTGTACAAAGAAAGCCACCGGAAAATAACTTGAACACCATCCAATACTGATTTGAATCACTATGAAACACCATTACCCACTTTTAAAGCCAAAAATCATCACTAAGAAAAGATTGTGAAAAGAAAAAATGAGTGTACCAGTTGCCCATGAAATCTGAAATGAACCACTTAAAGTCTGATTTTAGGAAAATCAGCGTGCAAGGAATTGAACAGCTTTTGCAACACTAAAAATCAGCATCCATAATAGCAAAAATGCTCATGCCCAAGGCTGGAAACATCCTCTCAAGAAACTCCAATCCAACATTAAACCTTCCTTTGTTCGAAATATCTCTCCAATTCACCAGTTGATGAGCAAAATGAACTATCGAATGCTTGGTGAAGATGGGGACAACATCAAAGAATCTGAAAATTGAATCCTTATCCCTCCAAAGATTCTTCTTTCTACTTGTAAGAATCTCCATCAAGCCATGCGAAGGATTCCAAAAATGAATTCCCAACCAACAACAAACTCCAACACATTGGGAAGAATTCCCAACATATCTCCAAGAGCTATAGTGAAAAACTCGTGCACACCAAACCATGTAACCAGCTGCAACCATCAATGCATAGTTTAAACATTTCATGACCAACTTTTTAGAATAATGACTAATCAACAATGCACCATCTAGAATCCAAAGAGCCAAGTCTGAAAATTCTCCCACAATGTTGCATCCCAAATTGTGACGTTACAATTTACCATTACTAGATAGAGTAAATGTGAATTCTGGAGGTGAATTAATGATGCTTGTACCTTGTTTTCAAAATGAATGTTGTTTCATTTGATGTTATTCTTGGTGAAATACTGCATAAAGGAGAATAAAAGGTTATTGATTTGTGAATAATCTAACTTTTGAAATGTTTCGTGTATTTTTCCTTGTTTTGAGCAAATGACTTCCGTTGTCGTGTCATGATGTGCAGGAAACAGGTTTATACCTCCAGGCAGAAGAGAGATATCACTCGGGGAGGAACTTGGTCAGGTAAACAGTAACGAGTACCAATTGGGCATACACACACATACTATAGACTGAGTAAGCTAAGTCATTGTTGAAGTTATGGGTAAGTCATCCGTAGGCTTGTTTAGTATCTGTAGGAGTTGTATCTTCTTTTGAATGTGAAAATAAGTGATGCTTGCCAGTATAACCTTATGTGGAGTAATGTTTCTTGTTAGAGGTGGGCATGTGTATATGTATGTATACATATAAATATGGTATGTACAAGTGTCCATAAGTACATTCATATCGATACAACGTATTAGAGCAGATGGATATGCCATACGTGTGCATCGCTACAAGTGTATTTATGAATACTTATACATAAAGTAGATATACAAGTATATATACATGTAAACGTATCCACAACTAACCTATTGTATGCATATATTATGACGATATATTACCTCGGAATTTACATATACACGTATATATACATATACATGAGTACGTACAGTGAAAGTATGCTGACTGACTCGCAGTATACGTACGTATAATTTAAAATGTAAATGTATATACATGTATAGGTGTAAAGGTAAATATATTTATATATTTAATATTATATTAAAGTACGAATATAATATAGTCTTTACAAAATATAGATATGTATACGATATTATTTAAATTATTAATTTAAATAATTATACATAAATATATAATGTAAATTAAAACTATGTTATACAAATACTTTAATATAATAAAATATATATAGATGTATTTAATTAAAAGATTTGAAAATCAAATGGAATTTAAATCAACATTTTATTAAATATTCAATTGAGAAATGAGACTAAATCACGAATTTAGGAATATGACGTTTTTCTTTAAAAATGAGTATTTCTTTTGAAAATCGAAATCAAATATCTTTGTTAATTCGCCAAGTTCAAATATTTCCTGTTGGACTATATCGAAATTGTTAAGAGTAAAATAAATTTGAAATAAGAGCTCATGCCCGTTAAAATGGCGGAAGAAGCAAAAACGCGCAGGAAGAATCGCGCGACTAGGGCAAACGACTAAAAATGGCTGGGTTAAATTCGTGCATAGCCAAAATGAGATGTGGACACCATACAACCTGGGAAGTAGTCTTACATTAAACCAACGCTTATCCATCGCTGTTGAATCGCGCTAAAACCAGAAGGTGTCACGATTTTACAAACTTGACATGTGCGAAATGAAAATATCTGACTGCTGTCAGTTAATGGAGCTCGAAATCCTCTCCACAGAGCAACACGTTTCTCCTTTGAAGCATTCCAAGCTCCGTTGGCAACACAGACGCCATAAAAAAGGGAATTGGTTAAGTTTTCCAACTCTATATAAAGCCTGCGAATGTTCACTCATAACACACGAAAAATACAAATCAGAAATTCGTTCTGTTCATTCCAGAGTGAAGAGCTTTTTCTGTTGAGAAGGAATTTATCAATTTGAGAGCATTGTTTGAGTATTCGTCATTAGTTATGAAAGACTTTAGTCTTTAGTTTGTTAAGGGAGGTATTCTGTTTGTGTTGAAAGAAGCACTCTCAGAGTCTGAGAACAACAGCTTGGAACTGTCAAATTGCTGAGTTGGGAATTCACTAACAGAGCCAGCTGGAAGTCATGTTGGTGGTAAACTGGAGAAGAAGCATTCTCTTAATTCAACCAACTGAGGGGAGCTCGTAACAGGCATGTTAATTCTTGTCTTAATTATGCTTACTGCTGTTTTTGTGTTCAAAATTAAGTCTGATTCATGTCTTTTGATTTAAATAAAAAGAGAGAAGATTGGTGTTCTTAGAAATAAATATCAAAAGGAAAAATGTTTATCAGCAAAAGATAATTTGTGAAAAAGGATGATTTTTGCACATTCTCTTCTATTAGTTTTGCATTCGTTAGTGTACGGATTACACTAGGCATCGAAAAGAAAACTGCATAATTGTATTGACTCCATATATGGAGTATATGCTTGTACATAGCTAGTAAATACTAGGAATGAGTCGAGAGTATTTAATAAGCTACAAGTTACAACTAGATACTAGTTAACTTAGTCAAGTTAATGAATCTCCTAGGATGACAGTATCATGTATAAGGGAGTTAGTTGTAGGTACTTATTAAAATGATCTCCATTCTAGTAGCTAGATTGTTGTAGGAAGTCTAGGGTACGAACTACCCGATAGACCAACCTACACGTAGGGTAAGATAGCCTCAAGTCAAGTTGAACCTGGCTAGTGTATGTGACAAATGACCTATGTTCTTCATTGAACGTAAACACTTTGGCCAAAGTAGTGTAAGGAACCATTTAGTTGTAGTACTACACTATCAGTTCACTGTGATCTCGAAATACATCCTAGTTCGAGAGTTGCCAGTTGCACTGAATCTAGCTTTGTAGGATCACATCACTATGTCCAGTTGGTAGTCGTTAAAGGATATCCAACCAATCTCTTCTTCGAAGGGAGGGCCGTTCATTGCAAAATGATCATGCGGGTGACTGCATTATAAGTCCGTGGTTGGCGGAAAAGCGCCCAAGTGATGTTTCTCCTCCTCAACATCTGACTGATGATCCAAGACTTGACAGGACGGACTCCTGGACCTTCTTACTACTATTTGTTCTAAAGCTCATTGGAGCTATGTTAGATAAGGTACGTATTCTTGTTTCATGTACTTGTGAAGTTATTATATTGAAATGGAATCTTTGTTGTATATTAATATGGCAACTTGTTCATGTTTTGTCAATAAAGAAAAAGAAAAATTATATTGCAATGACATGATTAACACGTTTACATACTTGTAGGATGTAAATTATGAAAATTTTAATTTTACCGAAGGATCGGGTTGTTACACACAATTTGTTGTATATTTCTAAAATCTGACCAAATCAACCATCTTAAGATAGGTGGTACTCTTCCATTGGTTATTGCTGAGTGAAGACTAGCAAGTTCAAACTTGGACACCATTAAATGCTCATTTACTAACCATTCCCAAAGAGTATTGCTAGACATATAGAGTGGATCCACCAACATTATCTCATGCTTGAGTATAAAATCATGCATATCATAAACATAAAACTTCTTACCAATGCCATCCACATAGAAATTGTCAATCACCTTATAATTTAACAAATCATGTGAAGCTAGAGGATTGTTGTACTCCATCATAAAATCATCATTTCCTTCATCCCTTTTGTTGGTGTCTTCATGGAATTCAAGCTCTTCTTCTTCATCTACTCGAGGATGCCCATCATTAGTTGCTGATCCATAGAATGTAACGTGATGAATACCATAAACATTACCAGTCACTTCATCTACCACATGGCTGCAAGCTATTCCTTCTTGTGGCAAATCTTCCCCCTACTCAAAAGTGCACACTCTTGATATACCTTCCAAATATCACCATCTTCATGAATCTCCTTAGTATTAAGCAAGGTTTCATCATTTTGGAGTTCATTTAAACCTTCAACTATTTGCTTGATCTTCATAATCCTTGTATCATCTTCTTGTCCCTCAAGGGTGGCTGCAATAGATGATTGATTTTCTGTTTTGCATAATGAATGATGAGCTAAGGAAAGATCAAGGCAAAGCCTATCAACCTCTTTCTCCTTCTCTTGATAGGCATCATAAGTCTCCTCTGCAAACTCAATAGCATTATCTCTATCTGTGAGTAACTGCAAATAATCAAACTTAATGGATTCCAATGCCTCTTTGATGATTTGCATCTTGGAAAGAGTGTCTCCATCCTTAACTCCATTCTATCTCTCTTCAGACTGAAACTTCCAATAAAGTTCTTCAATGAAATGGTATGTGCTATCAAATCTTGATAATACCTTAACAATTTTCTCTTCTAAAACCAATAAGTTATCCTTCAAAATTTGCAGCTCTTTAGGCCCTTAATCATAATCAGCAAAGAGGATTTGCTCTTCGAACATCAATTTTTCTGATTTGCTTTCATTGGCAAGATTTTCAAAATCAGCTTCTTTACTAACCTCTTCACTACATAACTCCTGAATAGAAGGCCTATCAGCAACTTCATTTAGCAAATTAGTATCCCTATCTTTACCTTTCAAGTTCTCGTACTCTTCTTGTGTGTTAGTCTGAAAGGCAACCAAACCATTTGCTGATTTTAAAACATTCTTCTCTTCAACATAAGAATTCATGTTCTCACTAGGCTTTGCTGCAACTTCTCCTCCAAAGATCACTTCATTGCTTGCAATGCAAACTGAACTTTGAACTTTATCAGGATCAAAGGGAAATGTATCCCACTCCAGTTCTTTATCATTTCTTGGTGACATCATGCCTGGATCCCAAATGTGAAAAGTTTGATTGTGATGATCAATAGGGAAAAGATCTTGCTCCTCTTGGATTGTTGACTCTTTGAATGAATCACTCCCCAATCCTCTTAAACTGAAATCTTCATCTATAAATTTCTCCATAGATGTAGTTTGATAGTCAAACCCAATACTACCCAAGTCACTAGCATTATATCAGATTAAAGAATCATCAAAGCTGGTTGCTTTGAATATTTTGTCATTCTTTTCTTCAATGAAATTATCTTGAGTAGATGTGTTGCTGATTTTATCATTAGTACCCACATACATACCAAAGAAATTGAAATATTCCGAGCCAAATTTTTTCAATTTTTCAATTACAATAAGCAGAGCAGTACACAGTCGTTAGGGTTGGCTCTAAACCAAACGATGCTGAAGCAACTCTAACTAGAATGTACACCAGGATCCCGATGTGGGCAAGGTGTGAGCATTGGTCAGAGGATCTGAAATGCAGAAATAGAGCTGGAAGGAACTCTAACCAAGAATGGCGCCAGTGAAGGCGAGCATATGGTCAGAGGATCTTAATGGAAATGTTGATACAAGAACTCTAACCAAGAAATGCGTCGGCGAACGACGAGCATGTGGTCAGAGGATCCCTACCATCTAATAAGCTGAAAGCAAACTCAACACCAAGTATGTGCTACTCCATCCAATACGGAAATGAGGCGACCATATGGCGGAGATAAAGGAAATACAATTGCGATTACAGAATGTAAAGAAGAGCATTACAAATCATGATAAAGCAAGATTAAAGAACTGCTGTCAGTACTACTGACAGCTTACAATATGAAGAGCATTCGCCTGCCAAAGCATATGAGTATAACAGATTAGCATTACATCATATAAAGAACTCTCCTTTGCTTAATCAAGGATGCCAAGACCAATAACTTCTCTCAGAGACCAAAATGATGATTCTGATTTTCAACAGATCTGCACTTTAAATTAATAACCAGCAACCTATCAACTTACTTAAATGATCATATCTCTCTCACAACTCATCCAATTGACATGAAACGAAGTGCAATAGACCCTAATGATGAAGGCGACCAAGATAGAGCACTGAAAACTGATCAAAAGACACTAAATTAAATATGCACGAATTCCAAGACAAAAGCAAATGGTACGGCCCAGCAAGAGGGCAATTTCTCTTTAAAAATTCAATGCTTCACTAAAAAATCTGAAACTTACAGAAAAGGTTCGCCCTTCACAGACAGAGAGATCTAAACAATACCCAGAATGAATATTTTTGTATTTTTTGACTTATGAATAAAAACAACAATCTGCTATGAAGAATATGCAATTCCTGAATCTCTCTAATATGCATAAAACTGATCTACAAAGCCACACACTGACTACAAGGCACAAATCCCACTACAAATCACTCAAACTACACTATCTCACCACTAGTCGCTATCTTTCAAGCGAGAAGCAATGCCAAGCTAGGAGGCTTACATTCCTCGAAGCAATCCCAAAGCCAATCCGGCAGCATAACATTCCTGTAGACAAAAGATAATCAAATGAGAACCAATGGCTTCCTTTTATAATTTCCAGTTGACTCTTCTCGAAACCCTAATCTTCTTTTTAGAGTCAAACCCTAATTCTCCAATAAATGGCGTCCCACTTTCCCAAGCAATACTTGACTTTTTAATTATAAACTTTATCTCTTCCTTGAAGTTGGCGTCCAACTTATGCTTGGATTAAATCTTTTTATAAGAAATATAATTAATTCCTTCAATGAAGCGCCCACCCATAAAGAACATCTTTTAAAACAACTTAAAGTGAAGTTGCTAGGCCAAGGGGTGTCAATGTTAAAATATAACATTAGAACATGACTTAATTAAATAATTCGAACTTATCTCCCCAATTATGCCCCAAAGCCAAAAATGAGTAAACCAACTGATCAGTCTGAAGTAGAAAGCCAACCGTGCCAAAACCAACAGGACCACTGCCAAAAATAGAATTTACTAAAAATAGTAAATTCCTGAAGATGCTCAGAATGCCAAGAAAAACATATCACTGCGAAGCTCTCTGAAAACCCAGAAAGAATCCGCCATTGAATCAACCAACCTCAAGCGAAAGCATCCTCCAAAACACGAAACCCTAATTTCACCTTCTGAGTAGCCTACGGGTCTCCGGAATAGGCCAACAGTCAACTGGAAAGATCATGCTCGAGAAGGGGACATTACAATCCGCCCTCCCCAAGATTGCTTGTCCTCAAGCAATCGCAAACCTGGATGCTGCAGAATCTCATCATTCTCCCAAGTTGCATCCTCTATAGGCAAGTTTTTCCACTTCACCAAGTATTCTCTGATTGTTCTTTTCCTCAAAGAACACTCTCTAGAATCAAGAATCTCCTTTGGAATTAAAACCAACTGTCCTTCTTCATCCAAAGGTGGCAACTGTAATGAGGCAACAACATTGTGTCCAAGTGCCTTCTTGAGGCGAGACACGTGGAAGACATTGTGTACCCTGCTATTCGGAGGTAGCTCCAACTCATAAGCTACTACTCCCACCTTTCTGATGACCTTGAACAGCCCATAGAAACGAGGTTTGAGCTTCTCAGCTCCACTCTTCTTGAGAGTAGACTGTCTGTAAGGCTATAGTCGGAGATAAACCATATCCCCAACCTCAAAAGAGCGCTCAACACGCCGCTGATCAGCATACATCTTCTGCTGATTCTGTGCAATCTGAAGATTGTTCTTCAATGATTTCATGATATCTTGACTCTGCTGCAATAAGCCCTTGGCTTGAGGAGCTTTGCTATCACCAAACACCAAATCAGCAAAGCTAGGAGCTTCATAACCATAAAGAGCCAAGAAAGGTGACATCTTTATTGACATATGGAAAGAAGAATTATAACAGTACTCACCTATGTGAAGCCACTTCACCCATGCTCTTTGCTGCTCCGAAACATAGTTTCTCAAATAGCCTTCCAACCACTTGTTCACTATTTCAGTTTGTCCATCTGTTTGGGGGTGATAACTAGTGCTTGGAATAAGCACAGTACCACTCATTCTGAAGACCTCTTGCCATAAAGTGCTTAGGAACTTGCTGTCCCTATCACTCACAATGTTTTTTGGCAGCCCATGTAACCTAAACACCTCATGAAAAAACAGATCTGCAACTTGGGCTGCTGAAAAAGAGCTGGTAATGGCGAAGAAGTGAGCAAATTTTGTTAGTCTATCCACTACAACATAGATACAATCCTTCCCTTGGACCTTGGGCAACCCCATGATGAAATCCATCGATATGCTTTCCCATTTTTGATTGGCAATACGGAGAGGTTGCAGCAGACCAGCTGGTAGAGTATGCTCATTCTTGTTCATTTGACAAGTGGGGCACTCCTGAATGTAGCGTTGAACTTCCCCTTTCAACCCTTTCCAAGAAAATCTTTCCCGGATCTGCCTATAAGTCTTAAAGAATCCTTGATGACCAGCAAGCGGGATGTCATGAAATGTCAACAAAATCTTCTTTTTTAAGCTTAGAATCAGCCACCAAAAAGATTCTACCCTTGTGGTGGATCAACCCTTCAATCACCTTGTACCTTTCGTCATGAAAAGTACCCTCAATAATGCTGGTTGCAAACTGATTTTTGGCATAATCAGCAAGCAACATGTCCTTCCAATCAGCAGTAAGCTCACACAATGAGCTCAAATGGGGTCTCCTAGATAGAGCATCAACCACAATGTTGTTTTTTCCCTTGACATACTCGATGTAAAAATCGTAAGCTTGAAGCTTACTCACCCACTTTTGTTGCCTTTCGTTCAGATCCTTTTGATGCATGAAGTGCTTGAGACTGTTATGATCAGTCTTGACCAAAAACTTGTTTCCCACCAAATACTGTCTGAACTTAGCTAATGCATGCATAATGGCAAGCATTTCCTTGTCATAAATGGAGTAGGTTCTTTCAACACCTCTTAGCTTTCTACTCTCAAACACTATGGGATGTTTGTTTTGCATCAAAACAGCCCCAACTCCTTCACCGGATGCATCACACTGTAGCTCGAAAGGCTTGGAGAAATCCAGAATAGCCAAAACCAAACAAGAGCTCATGATCCTCTTGAACTTATCAAAAGTAATTTGAGCCTTTTCTGACCAACAAAAAGCCCCTTTTTTCGTGAGGTCAGTAAGAGAAGCAGCATTCTGTGAGTAGCCTTTCACAAATCTTCTGTAAAATCCACAAAGACCCAAGAATCCTTTCAATTGAGTCAAATTCTCAGGAGGTGGCCAATCAACAACTGCTTTGATCTTTTCAGGATCAACCTTCACTCACTCAGCACTGATTATGTGACCAAGGTAAAGTAGCTCCTTCATTCCAAATTCACATTTGGATTCTTTGGCAAACAAGCTCTCAGATTCTAGTATGCTAAGCACTTCCTCCAAGTGCTTGAGATGATCTTCCCATGTCTTGCTGAAAATCAGAATGTTATCAAAAAATATCAATACAAACTTCCTCAATTGCTTCTGAAAGACTCTGTTCATGCAAGACTGGAAGGTAGCAGGAGCATTAGTCAACCCAAATGGCATGACTAGAAACTCGAAGTGGCCATAGTGACATCTAAAAGCTGTCTTCTCAACATCCGATCCTCTCATCCAAATCTGGTGGTAACCCGATCTCAAATCGATCTTTGAAAAGAACTTGGCTCCATGTAGCTCATCAATGAGCTCATCTATCCTTGGAATGGGGTATCGGTTTTTAATGGTGCTTTGATTCAAAGCACGATAGTCCACACACATGCGCATGGTACCATCCTTCTTCTTCACAAGAACCACTGCTGAAGCGAAGGGGCTCTTACTTGGGCGAATGAAGCCCATCTCCAAGAGTTCCTGAATGTTTTTCTCAATCTCATCCTTCTGCTTCTTGGGGCACCGATATGGTGTTGTAATAACTGGTTTAGCTCCTTCCTTGAGCTCTATGATATGCTCCGAACCCCGTTCAGGTGGTGGTCCAGGAGGTAAATCAGCAAATACCTTGCTCTTCTTTGTGAGTAAAGACTGAACATCAGGAGGATAGTCTCTCTTAGTTTCAACCGGACTAGCAGGAAGAATCAGACATTCTGCAACCCACTCAGCTTGATCATGACAAATCAGCCTTTCCATTCTCTTGAATGACACAACCCGAGGACCCCCATTGGATATTCCTCTTAGTACTATCCTCTTCCCATCGGATTGAAACTTCAGCTCTATAGTTTGCAGATTTAAGGAGATCTCTCCAAGGGAACGCAGCCATTGAATGCCTAGAACAACATCCGTATCTCCAATGTTGACTACATAGAAGTCGTCCTTGACTTCATAGTTTCCCAATTGCATAGTCATGTTTGAAATCTTCTTGGTGCATGAGATGTGGAACCCATCAACAACCATGACCTTGAAGCCTTCAAACTCTTCTGTTTGCAGCCCCTTCTTTGCCATCACAACTTCATCAATGAAGTTATGTGTTGCCCCGGTGTCAATCAAAGCAACTATTCGCTGCCCCTTAATCATCCCTCGAACCTTGAAGGATTCATTTCTTTGAAAGCTCGAAAGTTGAGCCAAAATCCCTCCACTTTCCTTTTCATCTTCGAACTCTTCTGGAGCTCTTTCCACTTCACTATCATCAAAATCAGACTGTTGGTCTGAAAAATCAGAATTACTTTCACCAGCTGAATAGTACTCAATCTGATTAATTTTGACTCCCTTTGGGCAAACATGATCTTGAGACCATTTTTCTCTACACCGGAAACATAACCCCTTTCTTCTGAGTTCATTCAGTGTCTCTGGATCCAATCTGGTGACATGAGGATTATGCTATTTGAACTCCTTATGCTGAGGTTTTAAATGAGGTCTTTGATGAGGTCTTTTTCCTTTATCCCCTTTGTGAAAGGATGGCTTGGATTGAAACTTTTCCTTAGGAGCAGCCCACTCCATGTTTCTTGCTTTCTTCATGGCCTCCTGTAGGGAGGGTGGATCAAAAGCTTTAATCCAACCCTTGAGTGGCTCCATCAATCCTTCACTGAATAGGATCACCAAACGCCTCTCAGTGATTCCTGTGACCATGACTGAGAGCCTCTGAAACTCAGCTATGTAGGCATCAACTGTGCCATATTGCCTAAGCTGTGCCAATTCTCTGAAATGTATTTCAGGATCTTTTTTCTCAAATCTCTCGATGAGCCTATTGGTGAACTCATCATAGCTAGTGATAGACCGATGACCCAAGGTGACTAGGCCATGGTACCACCACTCATGCGCCACCCCATCTAGGTGTAGCGTAGCGAACTTAATCGCCTCCTCTTCTGCCATGGGTCTAAGAGCTAGATAGTTATCTAGCTTCTGTATCCAAGCTCGAGCTGAACTGTTATCACTCCCGTCATAGTGTGGAAGTATAACCTTATTGACAGCTTGATACAAGTCCCCTTGAACTGTTGTTCTTCTTTGCTCATAATGTCTCCCTTGTCCCTTATTCTTTCTTTTATGATCCATAAAATCATTATAGGACATATCCATCTTGATTTCATCAGGAAGAGAATCATACTCCGCACGGCCAAGTCTCAACTGTTCCACGAATGAAGCATTCTCTTCAGGATCAGGTTGAGTGTTTATTGGTGCCAAGAAGGTGGGTTTGAATGGCCTGGAAGAAATGTATGTGTTGTTTGAAACAGGCTGAGCAGCATGTCCATCATGCTAGTTGGAGGCACTGTGTTCTCCTCTATGTCCTGGGTTGCTTTGCGGAATTGTGTTCTGACCCACTTTCCCCATCATGAGAGATACCATATCCATTAAGGCATCCATCTTCCTTTCAAATCTCTTTCCTAGACTTATCGATCTCTCTCTTCCCTTTCCACTATCATCTCTATTGCTGGTAAACCTCTCGTTACCCCCGACTGACCTCTCACCTTCTGCCATATCTGTTTCCTGAGAAGACTCCCAATGAACCCTCAAGACCTCTGAAGCTGTCTGACCTTCTGGAGCCTAATAGAGCTGAATCTGATTTGCAGCCTTCTTGTCTTGCCTTGCTATGTATCTCTTTTCTTTGTCACTCATAAACGATTTGTTTCACAGGATGGTAGGATACGTGGCTCTGATACCACTGAAATATTCCGAGCCAAATTTTTTCAATGTTTCAATTACAATAAGCAGAGCAGTACACAGTCGTTAGGGTTGGCTCTAAACCAAAACGATGCTGAAGCAACTCTAACCAGAATGTACACCAGGATCCCGATGTGGGCAAGGTGTGGGCATTGGTCAGAGGATCTGAAATGCAGAAACAGAGCTGGAAGGAACTCTAACCAAGAATGGCGCCAGTGAAGGCGAGCATATGGTCAGAGGATCTTAATGGAAATGTTGATACAAGAACTCTAACCAAGAAATGCGTCGGCGAACAACGAGCATGTGGTCAGAGGATCCCTACCATCTAATAAGCTGAAAGAAAACTCAACACCAAGTATGTGCTACTCCATCCAATACGGAAATGAGGCGACCATATGGCGGAGATAAAGGAAATACAATTGCGATTACAGAATGTAAAGAGGAGCATTACAAATCATGATAAAGCAAGATTAAAGAACTGCTGTCAGTACTACTGACAGCTTACAATATGAAGAGCATTCGCCTGCCAAAGCATATGAGTATAACAAATTAGCATTACATCATATAAAGAACTCTCCTTTGCTTAATCAAGGATGCCAAGACCAATAACTTCTCTCAGAGACCAAAATAATGATTCTGATTTTCAACAGATCTGCACTTTAAATTAATAACCAGCAACCTATCAACTTACTTAAATGATCATATCTCTCTCACAACTCATCCAATTGACATAAAACGAAGTGCAATAGACCCTAATGATGAAGGCGACCAAGATAGAGCATTGAAAAACTGATCAAAAGACCCTAAATTAAATATGCACGAATTCCAAGACAAAAGCAAATGGTACGGCCCAGCAAGAGGGCGATTTCTCTTTAAAAATTCAATGCTTCACTAAAAAATCTGAAACTTACAGAAAAGGTTCGCCCTTCACAGACAGAGAGATCTAAACAATACCCAAAATGAATCTTTTTGTATTTTTTGACTTATGAATAAAAACAACAATCTGCTATGAAGAATATGCAATTCCTGAATCTCTCTAATATGCATAAAACTGATCTACAAAGCCACACACTAACTACAATGCACAAATCCCACTACAAATCACTCAAACTACACTATCTCACCACTAGTCGCTATCTTTCAAGCGAGAAGCAATGCCAAGCTAGGAGGCTTACATTCCTCGAAGCAATCCCAAAGCCAATCCGGCAGCATAACATTCCTGTAGACAAAAGATAATCAAATGAGAACCAATGGCTTCCTTTTATAATTTCCAGTTGACTCTTCTCGAAACCCTAATCTTCTTTTTAGAGTCAAACCCTAATTCTCCAATAGATGGCGTCCCACTTTCCCAAGCAATACTTGACTTTTTAATTATAAACTTTATCTCTTCCTTGAAGTTGGCGTCCAACTTATGCTTGGATTAAATCTTTTTATAAGAAATATAATTAATTCCTTCAATGAAGCGCCCACCCATAAAGAACATCTTTCAAAACAACTTAAAGTGAAGTTGCTAGGCCAAGGGGGGTCAATGTTAAAATATAACATTAAAACATGACTTAATTAAATAATTCGAACTTATCTCCCCAATTATGCCCCAAAGCCAAAAATGAGTAAACCAACTGATCAGTCTGAAGTAGAAAGCCAACCGTGCCAAAACCAACAGGACCACTGCCAAAAATAGAATTTACTAAAAATAGTAAATTCCTGAAGATGCTCAGAATGCCAAGAAAAACATATCACTGCGAAGCTCTCTGAAAACCCAGAAAGAATCTGCCATTGAATCAACCAACCTCAAGCGAAAGCATCCTCCAAAACACGAAACCCTAATTTCACCTTCCGAGTAGCCTACGGGTCTCCGAAATAGGCCAACGGTCAACTGGAAAGATCATGCTCGAGAAGGGGACATTACAGAAATCTTCTTGGACACTTATCATAAATTCTTCATATGGAATTGAGTCGACAGCAAGTAGAGAATTATCCTTCACTAAATCTTCAATAAGAGGAGGTAAAAACACATCGGAATCACCATCAGCAACATCACTTTCGTAATGGTCATAAGCTAGTTCAAAGACACCATTAGTATTTGCTTCATCTTGCTCTTCTTCAACCCACTCATCCCACACAACTGTTCTACCAGCATCTTCTGTGAAGCCATTTGTCTCGAGATCTTCATTAGTTGAATCCTTATTAGGACTCAAGACTGTTGTAATGATCTTCTTACCAAAACAATCTTCATTATCTCCCATCTCATGCAAGTCTACAGTGTATTTTGGGACTCTATCTTAATCTCCACATTTGCCATATTATCTTCGTCAAGCGCACTATCATTTTCAACCAAAATGTGCACCTTGCTTGTGTCTTCTTCACCACTAATTGTCTTATTTTTCTCTTCAATTTGCTTACTTGTGGGCTGCAAACCACAAACAGATCCCTTTGCTTCTTCCTTCCTGTTGATGCGTGTTTTATGACACAACAAACATTCTAGAATAAAGAGTCCAAAGACGCTCTATCCCCTCTTGAAAAACTACCTCGTATGCTAAGATTGCAAGTAAGATCATACGGTAATTCCAATGTTTAAGATGAATGTGGATGAGCTCTGTGGTTTGATGTGATTATGCTGGTAACACAAAGGGACTTACTCTAGGCTTGTTCAAGTCACAATGAAGGTCTAGACAATGAAGCTCTACTGCTTGGGTCATGGATCAAAGAAACTAAAAAAAGAGAAGGGTTCAGAAGCATTAATCTACTCCTACAAATCCAAGAGACGGTATTGACTCGGTGAAACAAAACTAAACTTTGTTTCGCCACGCAGGGAACGCGCCAACTACGCAAAGCCAGTGCAATCTTCAAGGGAGAGTTGTGTTTATATTTTCACGTCATGAATAACTACCTTCCAATCGAACAATATTTATTCAGACAGAAGTTAAGAATCCACAAAGTAAGCTCAGGCTAACTTTACGCATTGAACGAAAATCATCCGTTCAAAGAAAGTATGAGCAAAAAGTTTCACCACAAATCAATACTTATCAAATCTTGCATTCATCTAGCATACATGAAATAAAATCTAACTATGATGAGGGATAAGAACCATGACAACCCCAAAATAAGAGAAGCAATCACCATCAGAACAATGCATGCATTACTTATTACTTTGGCAATCTTACAACAGTTGCTTATCTCAGCATGTTTTGCAACATGCTCCCATGCTTTACAAATGAGGGGTTGAGCTCAATTTATAGGCTCCCCAATTACAATTCAATGGCCAAGACTGATTTCAAATCAACGGCCTAGATTACAGAATAAAACCCTAATTAGGGTTTGCTACCCTTCGACCAATGAGAAAATTGCATTCAAGGACACTTGTCCTTTTTACCAAATATGAACCAACAGATAAAATAGAAAGTTGTTGCATGTTGATTTGGAATGATTTGATTGGTTGGAAGATGACGAGGCGCCACCTTAGCGTGCTAGATGTCTTTCTTGGTCACTTTGTTCTTTTTCCATGTTCTTGCCTTAGAATATTTTTTGTCCTTTGCACTTTGATCTTGGATTACTTTGGCTTCTTCTCCTCACCTCGCCTTGGAGCACCTGCTTAGACTTGAAGTTATTAAGTCTTTCTTCCCGGATTGCTTTGGAATTCCTTCAAGTGCCTTGAATTTGGAGAAGAACTTCCTTGTGTTTTCGCCGTAATGAAGGAAATTGGAACTTTTTCTGTAGAGAATTTCCCATACTTCGCCAAATTTTGGCTACTTTGTAATACCTTCAAGATTTTGGCCATTTTTGTGCTCAAATAAACTTCGCCGGTAGGTTTGTCTTCAATTTTGAATTTGGCTTGCATAAGTTGGATGTACTTTGACGGTGTGCCTGCCGTTGTCTTCATGATGCCAAACTCTTGGCGGACTTCCTGTTGGTCTTGCAATGTGCAATGGTGAACTTCCAAGTTTCCTTTCATCTCCCTTCAAGTCGGACTTTACACTTTCTTCGCCATTTTCTCCTTCGCCTTGTGTAGTCATCCACCTGCAGTAAAACAAAACAAATTTATTTTAGATAACTTCTCAAGATAAGCTTTGAAAGAATTATAAATTTCATTTTTCGAGCTTTTAATTTTCTTTCCATCCAATTTCATTCGGCCATGACTTTCTTGCCGTCCATTTTGTTTGGTCATGATTTTCTTTCTTTTTTTCAAAATTTATCTCGCCATGTCCAATTTTATTTGGCCATAAATCTTGCTTCGTCCGCTTTTACTTTGCCGTAAATTTTAATCGTCCAAAAATTTTCTTGCTTTTTTCCAAAATTTATCTAGCCATGTCCAACTTTATTTGGCCATAAATATTTTTCGTCCAACATTTCTCTAGCCACGTCCGACATTTCTCTAGCCACGTCCAACTTTATTTGGCCATAAATATTTTTCTTGTCCAAAATTATTTTGACATGTCCAATTTTATTTGGCCATATTTTCTTGATTTTTCCACAATTTGTCTAGCCATGTCCAATTTTACTTCGTCAAAAAATCTCCTTCTTGTTTCTTTCTTTTTCCAAAATTTATTTCGCTGTAAATTTTAATCATCCAAAGTCTCTGGGAAAATTTTCTTGCCTTTTTCCAGAATTTATCTAGCCATGGCGAAAATTTTCCCGGAACACTTTGATGTTTTAACACTTTCCAAGCATGGCAAAAATTTAAAGTGTCAAACATATATTTTCATCTTCCGAAGGTTTGAACTTAGGCAAAATTTTAATTTTTTCCTCACTTCTAAGCATGGCGGACTTCATACTTCTCACAGCCACTTTAGCTTTCTTAAGCCATTTCTAAGGCGGACCTTGGCTATGTTTAGGCCATTTCACACCATCCAAGGCGGACTTCCTTCAGCTTATTGCCATTTTCCTTTTTAACTTGGGGCGGACTTAGCCACTTGGCTTGTTATTTCATACTATGACCAAGGGCGGACTTTGTAACTTTGATGCCACTTTGACTTTTACCCAAGGCGGACTTTGTCATTTGTTAAGCCATGCCTTTTATCTATAGGCAGATTTTCCAATTGTTTTATTGCCATTATCTTCCTTATGGCTGGCGGAGTTTACTAAGTCTTTGCCATTTCATTTTGAAGGTGGGCCCACTTCAAAAACTTTATGTCCTTAGGTGACTTGACTTTGTCAAATATTTTCCAAGTGTTTTTTAGGCTGGGAGCACTTCCTAAGATGTTTCCTCAAGTCACTTTCCAGCTGGCAGACTTTGCTAAAACATTTTCCATTTGTTATTTGGGCTGAGCGCACTTCCTAAGAAGTTTTCCAAATGTTTTTTTTTTCTTTATCTAATTCTCCAGCTGGCAGACTTTGGAGATTTTTCATGTGCCTTTTGAGCTGGGCGCACTTTAGTAACTCTCAAAACATTTTCACTTTGCCATGTGTCATGGGCGGACTTGGTTCATTTCATTGCCACTTCCTCTTTGACTAAGGCGGACTTCAGCCTTTCCTTTGCCAATCACTTCATGGACATAGGCGGACTTGCTTGATTTTATTGCCACTTGACTTCTTTTGGTGGGCGGACTTCTTCATGTTTGATGCCACTTGATCTCTTGGCTGAGGGCGGACTTCCTTATTTTCCTTGCCATTGGATGGTGGACTTCATCATTTGGCTAACCATTGTCTTCATGTTGCTGGGCGGAGTTTCCTAGTTGGCTTGCCATTTACCCCCATGTTGCTGGGCGGACTTTATACATTTGTTTGCCATTTCCAATCTTTACACAGCCACACAAGGGCGGACTTCATTGAATGTTTGGCCATTGCCAATTCTTTCTTGCCACTGCCATTATCTGGCTGAAGATTTCTGATGCTAATTCCTCCATGTTCAAACTGAGCAAGCTTCATACTTAGGCGAATTCTTCAGTCTCCCATGATTTTTCAGTGATAATCTTGCCATGGTTACTCAGATTTTTTACGAATTTCTCAGATTTTTTGACTGAATGTTCAGATTTTCAACCATTTTTGTGATTTTCAAAAAGATTTTCTGAGATTTGAACCAGATTTTCACCATTTTTGGGCAAATTTTTCCAGATTTTTTTTGAACTTTTTATGTGATTTTCCAGAATTTTACCAAAATTTCAAAAAAAAATTCGAATCGATTTTCTGAGAGTTTCGTTGATCTTTTCGAACTTCTGAGTGGATTTTCGAAACTCGTGACCTTTCCAAATATAGAAACTTTCTAAAAATAGAAATTTTCCAAAATAGCAACTTTCAAAATAGACCCTAAAAAATAGGGATCCCGAATTGCCCAAAAGTGCCAAAAAAGTAGGTCCTAAAAAATAGGGGGCCGGGTGAGAAACCCTAAAAACTTGGAGACGGATTGGAGTCTCCCAGGCCTTCTAAGCGCGATGGTGACGTTTATACAGTGATCCAGGTTAAAACTGACTGACTCGATTCGGGTGACCATTCAAAATTAAGACTCCTCATTGCAAAAAGACTGGTGATAAGCAGTCGCGACGCCAAGGCAAAACCAAAAAGCAAAAAAAAACGAAGGGTCCCCATTTGCAATGGGGCGATGTGTGAAAAGGTCACAACACTTCCTTGATTCTTCAACCATGGCAAGTTCTGCTTCTCTTTTAATTTTTTTCTTGATGTAATTGACCACACCCATTTTTCCAGGATTCCTAATCAACACACAATTCAAGTAGCAGTCAAAAGAAACATCATTCTTGAACTCATCTGACATGCTCTGATATTCTACACGGAATATGGAAGCATCATGTTCACATTCCCTCATGAACTATTCGGCAAATCTGTTGATGTCCATTGTGGCAACACTAATTTTTTTGTTCTCCCCAAGAGGATGGCAGGAACTTCTGCTCTGATACCACTATAATATGCCCCTTAGTTTTTTTTCCAAGAATTTCACAAGTAAATGCAACAATAAAGATGACTGGATTAGTACTACTAATTCACAGCTTTACAATGAAATAATTAGCAATTTACAAGTGTTACAATGATAAAATCAATGCAAATAATTGAAGGATGATTTTTCCAACTTCTAAACCTCTCAAATACTAAATTGCAAGCCAAAATCTGAACTTAGTGAAATCTGATAACAATAACCAGCAAACTGAAAATGTCTGACCAGCAAACTGTAACACACTAAATTGCTCATAACACCTTCAAAATACCTCTGAATGAACTGAAACAAATTGCAAATGCTCTCTAGGAGATTGGCGCCCAATATCCAATACCAAAACTGCATCAAAACTCAACATACAATTTAGCACAAAATCCAAAGCTCTCTTGAATGGGTACGGCCTGCTAAGAAGGGCGAACTCCAAGATAAATTCAAATACTTCAAAATAAATTCTAAAAATCTGCAATTAGGGGCGCCTATAGCATAGGAATCAACATAACCAATACCCATAAGCAGAATAAAATCATACAAAGAGCTATATTTGAAAATCAACTTCAACCATTGAATAACCAGCAAGTAATAAACTAGAAAATATCACCAAAATTCACCACGATGAAGCTCTGTATGCACTTCTGAGTGAAGCACAGTCCCAATTGACCATCTAGGGCACCATAGTTTCAGGCCCAAAGAATGGTGTGAAATACTAAGCTCCCCCTTAGCCGGGTTCTGAAATCAATTCAGCAACATAACTTTACATTATTTTCCAAAGATAACAATGAAGGCTCAAAGCATCAATAAATAAGCTTCAATTGGGCAAATGAAGCAACTTGTAACTCCAACAAGAAACTATTCAAATTCCCCAAGGGACACCACCTCTCACACATTCACTTTATTTTTGAATTAATAAAATATTTATCATCTTCCTTTAGGCATCCATTTTCAAGTTGCAACAATAAAACATTTATCAAAATATTAAACGCTCAAATAGACCCCTTAATGTCCCCTCTTTAAAAACAACTTGAAGTCATCAATCCTAGGCGTGGGGTACAACTTAAAAACATGAAATTTACTAAGTATAAAACTCAGTCCAAGGAGATAACCAAAACCAACGCCAATACTGAAACTGATAGATTGCCAAAAATAGCATGATGACCTGAGCTGAACTGCTGATGATGCCATTGCCAAAATTAGACTTACTAAAAATAGCCAATGCCAAAAATAGTAAGTTCACCCCAAAACCAACATAAGGCTGAATTGAGCTAGAAGTAAGACTTATTGAAAGTGGAAACCCTAAATTTGCACATCTGAGTAGCCTACGGATTTCTGGAAATAGGCTAAATCCAAATGAAGAGCGTAGGGTAAATTGGGGCCATTACACAATCCCTTTAGAAGTATTGATAATTGGAAATGGCAAAGTCCATAGGTATTTCTAGAGATTAGTTTGGTTCTTAAAAACTAACCAACACAAGGCATCGAATCTTGTTGTTTCTAGTAAGTTGTTTCCCAGCCTATACCTCGGACAGGCATTCCTCCTCCTTGGCAAGTCTAAGATCCATCTTACTGTAAAGAGTGTTTGCTTGCATAAAGCCTTATTCCAACATAGATCTCAGAGTTCAAAGCCTCAGACTCATTCTGGCGAGACAGTCGAACCAAGTAATCCAACCATCCATTCCCACTTCTATGCCCTCATGTTCTGTTTATCTTGGGGAGATAGGATAAATTAAAAGCTAGTTTAGTCGTAGTTAAGATATGCAAAAACCATAGAAAATCTTAGCTACGGTGCATTGTGTTTATGCACCCTTGTGTCCTGCTGCTGGGTAAAAAAGATAGGAACCTTAGTCTACTATACATTTTTATGCATAACATTAGCAAAGAGGGATCTTCCTCTCTATAATCCGAAGAAGCAATTACTAAAACACTTGCAATAGCTGTCCGTTTCCAATAAGCACTCCAGAGGTGCTAATTGAAACGCCAACACGAGCTTTAGTGTGATGCCTCAGGAGGAGGAATAGGTGTTGTTCTAATGCAAGACAAGCACCCAATTGTTTTTGAAAGCAAAAAGTTGAGGGGTGTGGAAATGACATTTCATATATGATAAGGAGATGCTTGCAATAATGCACACTTTGGCCAAATTTCGACAGTATTCGGTTGGTGGCAAGTTTATTGTGAAGACCGACCATAATAGCCTCAAGCATTTCCTACATCAAAAAGACCTCAATGACAAATAGTAGAAGTGGGTCAATAAGCTACAAGGTTACGATTTTGATATAGAATATGTCAAAGGGAAAAATAATATTGTGGCTGATGCCTTGTCAAGAAGGCCACATTTGAGTTCTTTGATAGAGATCATTGCTGATTAGAGAGAGAAAATTCTTGCAAAATATGCAAAAAATTCTTTCGCCACCAACATTGTGGAAGGTGCCTTACGGGATGAGAGGTACACGGTGGTGAATGATTTGATCCTATACAAAGGAAGAATCTTTTTGGTGCTCGAATATAAGCTCAAGATGAAGGTTCTTCAAACATTCCATGATGTTCCCTTAGTTGGTCACCAAGGTTACTTCAAGACTTACAAACAGATTCGGAAGAGGTTCACATGGAAGGGGCTCAAGGATGAGGTCCTTCCCTATGTCAGAGAATGTTAGATTTGTCAACAACAGAAGAATGAGCATACCTTTCCTACAGCCTTGTTGCAGCCCTTGCCTATTCCCAACCAAAAATGGGAAAGTATGTCCATGGATTTCTGTAGAAACCCTAGTTTCCCCTTTTTCTGTCTCTGATTGTTTTTTGAAGGTTTTCTGACGTTTTAGGTTTTTTTGCAAATTTTTGTGTTTTTGAAGCAATACTTGAAAGGTACGATTTTGACAATAAATTGAAATAAATTCAATGAAAATCAAATAACTCTGGAAATGAAAGAATATAGGCGCCAGTATCTTTATTCAAGCTTTTCTACTGATTTCAATGATACCCAGATACATATAATGAAATAAATAATGAATTTACAATATTTGAGAAACCTGGTATTGCTGCTGCAGAAGTACAGAATGGTACGGCTGCTTCAATAAATGCACTCCTCCCTCCTGATGATAACCTCTGGAGATGCCCAGGTAGCATGCGCCAATACTGGAGACTGTAGGAAGTCAAGGAATCAGGCGTTTTCTCTTCCAAGTCAAAGACGGCTCAGATCTGAATGGTACGGCCAGAAAACAGGAAGTACGGCCTGGTAAGTACGGCTCACTCAATCAGCAATAATTAAAACAGTACGGCCTCCCTCTGTAAGCTCTGAAAGATGCGCCAAAAGCAATAGAAGGTATCTGGATGTAAACAACTGCAAATAACTGAAGATAGGAATTTCTCTGAAGCTCTGTAGTTTACTCTGAATGAGAAAACCTCTGTTGGCAATAGATCAAGTGATATTGCACACTCTCTGAATTGCTTTCCGCTGGAGATGGCTCGTTCCCCAAGGAAGATGAACACAAAACCCTAAAGTCTCAGGCTCAGATCAATTTGATCAGTCTTCAAAACTCAATAATCACATAATGGGCTCAATTCCCAAGGCAAAACCTCAAATAAGCTGAAAAGTGCGATTCCCTTGAAAATAGGGTTTTAATTAATATTTGACTTTTAATTTTCTTATTTCTCCATAGTTCTCCGTCAAATATTTAAATCATAATTTAAATGTTAAACTGGCCCCCTTCATGATGGCGCACCCCTCAAGGCAGTCACTTAAGTTATAATTTAAAATTATAACTTTATATTATAAACATTAATTAATTAATATTTAATCAATACGATCAAATATTAATATCTTC